>NW_017547320.1:1462881-1554294 GCF_001854935.1 Bemisia tabaci
ATGAAATACGGTTGGTAAAATGAGGTTCTACTGGTAATCTCATCATTCTGTCTTTGTAAAATTACCAAGAATAGTGAGATGGCAAAGATATCGATGGACCTTGGTAAAAACGCCGATATTTTTTATCGCCTGTGGTAGAATTACAGAGATAAAATGGTAAATTAAGTTACCGGGAATTGATTACGAATAAAAGTGGTATTCTTACCTGGAAAAATCAGTAAAAATACCGGTCTGCCTTTCTAACATTACCAATGATTGATAAAAAAAAGAGATGGTAAAGTTACCAACGGACCTTGGTAAAAACGGCAGCGGCGGCGGCATAGAAACATGTTTCATAAGCGTCATTCATGCGTTAGTAGGCGTTGATGAAAAATTGCAATTTATTGCAATTTTATCTCTATAAAATCGCGTTCGATAAAATCGCGATTTTATTGCAATTTATCGCGATTTTTCTCCCGATAATATTGCGATGATTCGCCGTCGATAAAATCGCGATTTTTTTATCCGATAATATTGCAATAAATCGCGACGTCGATAAAATCGCGATATATTCTCCGATTAAATCGCAATTTATGGCGATCACTACTACTCGGGAATTGCAGCAGCAAATCCAAAAATTGTTACGCATCACCGCCACTCTTTAATTTAAATATCAAACCGACCTGTGGCCTTTTATCAAGGTTAATATAAATACATCCCGTTTTATTAATGACAAACCTATTATATTTCGTTTATATTATATTATATTCTATCCTATTTGCTTTCCATCCATTTTATTTTATCCCATATAAACCGTTTCAAACTGATTATTCACCTTTTTTTAAAACTCCAACCTTAATTGAAGTAAGTTTTTAGCTAAATTGAAGATGATCTTTTGAATGAATAAGCACTTAACAGAACTTCAGCAGTATTAATATTAATACAATTTACGAGAATAATGTAAATTAAAAAAAATTAAGTGATATTTTCATAACGAATTGACAGAATATACGAGGGGGTTGGGCCGCGGAGCGGCCAGGGGGCGGAGCCCTCTAGTTATATAAAAAAATATACATATATATTTCAAAGACTTGTCTTCAAAAATTAAGATTTAATATTGCAAGTTATTACGGTAAATCATTCTACCTGATGAGTAACTCATATGGACGTATTATTGATAAGAGGAACTATGAGCAAGTGGAAAGATGGGGTGTGCTTGTGCAAGCTGCATTTGAAACAATAAAAGTGGCTATAGTTCCTTTTGAGAAAATGGAAAAGTAGGATTTGACATTAAGTCAAAAGGAACTGAGCGTTAGCTCGTAAGCCATGGACATATGAAAAGAGCCTTGTGGGTAGGGCCATTTAGCATAAATGCGCCCAAATTAAAAAACTTTCCCTCAATTAACTGCGTCCCTCCCCAGGGCCGGATTAAGGGGGTGGCCACATGGGCCGCGGCCCATGGCGGCAAATTTAGGGGGCGGCAAATTTTGCAATTTTTTTTAATGTAGGTATAAAAAGAAATCGGATTCATTAAAAAAAAAAAAAAAAAAAAAAAAAAAAAAAAAAAAAAAAAAAAAAAAATTATCAATGAGAAAAGGGGACAACATCTCTCTTTCCTGAGAGTATAGTAATTTTGAATTTTTTCGTTTTTCTGTGATACAAGAGACCGCATCTTTAATTAGTCGAGTTAAGAGAGGGACTAAACACGCAATTTGGCCTGGAGCTCAGCGCAGGGAGGAATGATGACGAGGACTAAAATGAAAAGGACAAGCCCTCGGCGCAGCGTGGCGGTCGGCATGTAACACATATTAGCGCCTACAAGACTGCAGGAATACTTCACCCATTGCGTCAAACACAGTGCGCGCGGTCAGGAACGGTTGGCGTAACACATAGCGCCTACAAGACTGCAGGAATACTTCACGCATTACGCCAAACACAGTGCGATCAGCGCGGCGCAGGCGCAGCGGCGGCAGAATAAGTTAAAATAATTCAACCACATTTATGTTTGTTCTTTCATAATTTTTTGGTTCATTTCTTATAAATGGAGGACCCTGCCCACACAGAGACAGGTTTACGGAACTTAACTTTCGCGCAAAGTTCCGTGAAATTTTACTAGTATTGTTGACAGGGCTTTCGCAAAAAATGTATCCAACATGAGTAGGTAAACGCGTCTTATGCACCCCTCCCCCTCGGCACGTTCACTTGATGGTTTTTATTGATGTTTAAAAACGAATGAGAAGGGAGCGGCAAAATACAGGCGGCCCATTGGCGGCAAGTAGGTGAATCTGTCCCTGTCCCTCCCCCATTTGGAACTTATTTAAGATAGCATCTGCTGTCAGACAGCTTACAAAACTTGTGCAGAGCATGCCTCATAAAGATACAAAAAGGCTCTTAAATTCCTTACGAATGACTGAGGCTCAGTTGATGGAGGAGTACGAAGCCAATGAGGCTGATGATGGGAAGACATTTTATGAGTGATGCAAAGTGGGATGGTCGATCGACTGGGATAAACAGCAAAAAATAGATCGCGACTGTTTTGAAGAATGGCACAAGCTTGGCTCCAATACTTTTGAACTGAAATCAGAAAAACAACACCATTTATTTTGGGCAAAAACTTAGTTACCTTTCAAGATTTTGCAAGAAGGCATCCATTTTTTGTCCCCAACAAATTTGTAAGAATGTTTAGGATGATCTACGGCATAGTGTCTTGTCAGAACCTCAAATTTCCCCACTCCAAAACATGATTAGAGAACTTTTTCTTACAGCCCTTTCGACTCTTAAAGGTTACAATTGTCGGCCAGGTTGGCCTAGTGGTCAGCGCTTCTGACTCTAGGTCAATAGGTCCCGGGTTCGAATCCTGGAGGTGGCGTCTAATTTTCACGGAATTGACGAGTAGATCTGCTGAAACAGATTCTCCTCGGCCCTATAATCCCTGAAAATTGGAAAAGCCTGGACCAAGGAGATCCCACGATGTCTATGGACACTAAACACTGTCTAAAGTTGGCTGAAGGTGCTAGACACGAAGCCATTAATCCAGCAGAGAGAGGGAGAGAGAGAGAGAGAGAGAGAGAGAGAGAGAAAGGATTACAATTATTTATGCGGGTCTTGAAAAATGAAACACTGAAACAATACAAGAGCATCATTGATTGCTAAAAAGAGCAATCGCCTCATCAAACTATTGCACTTTCAAGTAGGTACGGTTTATCCACGTGAATAGAAGAAATGACAACTTCTGCACCATCGCGATTTTCAGTTTCGCTTGCATGATGCCTATCTTCCTCATTGAAGGCGCTTAAATTAAGGCAACTTCATTAGGGTTAGAATTGATTACTGGAGTATAGTTGCGTGCTTCTTATCTTCTCCGTTCTGGGCGCGATTATTACCTGCAATGATTACAGCGGCGAACGCAACGAATTTTTAAACCGAATTCCAACTTTACATGGTTATAGGTAAACTAGGGGGCCCTGCCCCCTGACCGCTACGCGGCCCAACCCCCGGGAGGGCGCCTCGAGCCCTCAGGCCCGCTTCGCGGGCCCTATACGCATATGTATAGGCAAAAATGTTCTTCCATTGTAACACCATTTTGTGTTCGACCTGCATTGATTTCAAAATTTTTGACGTAACGCTCAAATAACGACGCGAATTTTTGACGTAACGCGTAAATGATGAGGAATAGCTGGATGTACATAATTTCACAGTCCACTTACTGGAGAAATTTCCATTTACTAAGTTATTTTTTAATACTTAATTTAAAAAAAAACAAGTTGGTTTTTGCAATCGCTAGCGATAGCAATATTCGTCATGGGAACTTTTGCTTCTGGGATATGAAAATGTTAGGGTACAGTTCGTTTGTAGTATCTTCAGAATTGAAGGGGCTATGTAATTTTGTGTCGACATCTCTTTTTTAACATTTTTAATTTTTTTTCTTTGCATACAAGAAAGCTGTTATTTACCAATTATTTATTTTCGTTGGATTATGTATGGTTTTCGGAAGTTAACGCATTTAACTTTCAGTTTCGTTTTTTCGGCGTAAAGTATGATATTTTTATTCTACGCATATGCCCGAATACGCATCATAAGTGACCTATGTGCTTCCTAAGTTTCCATTTTTTTCATTCAAATAGATGTATCTGAAATGTTAGATGTGTACTACCTATACTACTTTCATGTCATGGATTTATTTATTTACTTTTTGCGTAGGTATAAATTGTTATTTTTTGCTGAATTTTGGAGAAAATATTGCTTTAAGAACGTGGAATGTAAATTAATTTTATTGAAAAAAGAAAATATCATCATTAATTTGGGCGAACAGAGAAAATATACATCAATATTTGGGTCAACATCTCCCTGATTATATAAAGGATGAATATATTAGTATTTTTGTATAAAAAATCTTAGCTTTTGTCTTCAGAGATACAATGATTCTAGTCCCAGTCAATTTGTTTTATTGAAAAAACAAAAAAACAAAAAATAAATTTAAAAAAAAAAAAACAACTGAAATGTTCGACATACTATTTTCATGTCTTTCAATTTGTATCAATAGGTACTTTTTGCTTAACTTACGAACGTTGAATGCAAATTAACTTTATTGAAAAAAGAAAATAACGTCATTAATTTCTAGTCCCAGTCAATTTGTTTTATTGAAAAGACAAAAAAACAAAAAATAAATAAAAAAAAAACAACTGAAATGTTCGACATACTATTTTCATGTCTTTCTATTTGTATCAATAGGTACTTTTTGCTTAACTTACGAACGTTGAATGCAAATTAACTTTATTGAAAAAAGAAAATAGCGTCATTAATTTGGGGGAACATGTGACTGATTATATGAAGGAGGTGTATTCCAGTATTTTTGTTTAACATATTAACTCACGAGAAAATGTTCGTACATTTATCATCTAGTATTAATTATTTTTTGATGATTAGTCTAAAACATTCAATACAATCATTAAAAAGTAACACCCATCGTCGGGTATTGAACTCCCGATCGCCTATTGCCCGCACCTAATCAAAAATATGAGGTGGTTTAGTCAACCAGGCTATAACGAATCGGCGTCTGCGGGGGTAAAAATAGCATACAAAAGACTCGGGCAATGGGCGGGACTTATCACAAGAGACCTTGACGCTTTGAACGTTGCTTTTGGGATATGAGAGAAATGAGCTAAGCGCATTGCTGTAGGAGCCATGGTTCGCATTGTTTTCATGTCTCTCAGGGTTCATCTCAGCATGCATTTGCCATCGCGGCAGTAAACTGAGGCGATATTTGTTTATCCATGAATTAAATCAATCAATCGAGCTCTGATTTTGACTTCTCTGTCCGTAACGAGTCCTCCAGAACAATTTTCCACCTTGTACGATGGTTATTATTTCTTTACTTCTATTTTTCAAATTTGAGGTGGGATAATGGCGGCTTCTCAAGAGCACCGAGGTAGGCGATCTTTTGCACCAACGAACAGAAAACTGATGGCGAAAAATAACCAATCAGAACCTCCCAAAAAAAAGAATTTGCCCAAAATCGGAACTTCGTGGTTCTGCGCAGATTTAGTCAGACACGACATCTCAAGGTGGAAAAAAACTCGCTGAAAGCGAATTTTAGAAATCAACACAACTTGACGTAGAGACATGATTGGCTAAAAAATACAACGGTTTTTGATACATCGGAAAATCAACCAAAAATCGAAGACTGGGCGAAACGCTCAAGGTCGCAGAGGCATAGGGAATCCCATAGCGATAGCAACGGAACGATTGTAATATCATGGGGAACTCCGTTCCCATGACAAAATCGGATTTCGACCCTTAAGAGTGAATAAAATTTGGTCCGTCCCGACGCGACGCAGCGCCTGCCTTCTCACTTTGTATCTGCTGTTTATCTGCTGTAAATATTAATAGAAATTCAGCAATCAAGTAAATTGACCAATGCCACAAATCGAAGCCGGAAGAATGCAGGAAAAATTGAGTTAAACCTTACCCTGGTAAAAATTTACAGTAGAGTGTGTGTTCCAAAATACCATAGACCTAAAGCCGGCTGTAAGATTTTCAATAGCTTCTATAGCCGGATGCACAATTTCTTATAGCCTTTTATAGCCGCTGGCGATTAAGCAACAGCCAGGCGATAAAGTGTATGATAAATGTTACTGATAACGGATGCTAGGACTTATTGAGTTTTTGGACTACCGCTCTATTTTTGGGCCGTAGTATCTTGATTTATTTTGCGCGGAAAGCTGCGTACTTTTGACGGATGCCTACCATTCCTAATATGTTAGAGCGCCTTCAATTTCGTATGATACTGTGCAATACCTCTGGTGTGAAATAGTTGCTTCAAGCGCCGTGGCACACTGCGGCGCGGCAGGCGGGCAGCTAGCGCGAAACGCGCTTTGGCGCCTACAAACCTAACAGGGATACTTCACGCGTTGCGCAATGCGTGAAGTATCCCTGTTAGGTTTGTAGGCGCTAGTGCGCGCTTAACTCTGGCAGCACGCCGCTCCGCTCTGTGTTAGGCTCCAATATATAATCTCGCGGAGTCAGCGTTTTCCAACCCATGATTTTAAAATGTTTACACATCTTGTATGGATTATTCTCATTTTAATTGATGAAAAAAAATATGTATTAAAGGAAAATATAATGTGCGATTTGTAAATATTATGGTGGTTCCGTATCAAACTTAATGATTTCCAAAGCGCACGAACTTCTACACAATTTCTTATAGCCTTTTATAGCTGATGACGATAAAGTGTAAAGCCCGGCGATAGGAGCTATATCCCGACTGTATACTTTTTTTATCGCTTCGTATAGCCCGGCTATATGATTTGCTCCGCTTTCTACAGCCAGCTATATGATTTTCTATTGCCTTCTTTAGCCGCCTATAAGAAATCCTATGGTATTTTGAAACGCAGCTCCTATCGCCAATTTTTACCAGGGTATACCTTGGACCTTGAACCCTAAGCGATGCACCGTTCCTCAACTCTTCGAATGAGGAGCCCTTCACGAGCTTTTCCATTGTTTTATTGTTTATTCGAGTCACTCAGGTAGAATCCCACATCTTGACGTTTCTAGCGGAAACGACATATCTCTCACGCTATTAAAATTGGACTTAAGTGACATGAGCTTTAAAAGCTCTACAACATTAAAAGTTCAGGTGTTCTTCATTTTTTGCACATCTACATCTACTAAAGATGACATACATGTAAAGATCATCCTTATCGGTCCGGCAGTTCGTCAGAAATAGTGCTTCCAAGATTTTGCTTTTAGCTGTATAATATAGATAAATATAGATATTATTTGAACGAGTCAGTTGGAACTTAAAGTATTTTCCCTGACAAACTCTCTACTCTAGAAGTCAATAGGGTAAAACGGAAAGAAATGATTCATTCGAAGTCTTGGATTAATGCTACAATTTAACTTACGTCGAGCTTAGCGTGAACAAAAAATATATTTCCCACAGGTCATTCCATTATTTTAGGGAGTGAAATTACCTCAGGAAAAACCATTGTTCTCAGAGATGTCGCGACGTAAGTTTCTAAATACGAATATGAGAATTGCAGGACGGAATTAACCAGTAACAGCCAAACGTCCAACATTAGATCGGCAAGTAATTTGTTAGAATTAGGGAACCCTTGACTCATAGAATTCCAGGAGGTAGGGAAGGGTCCTTGCCAGCGTGATGCAGCGTTGATTTTTTTCGGGGTTCAAAAATGCTTCTAAACTGTGGTTTTGAAAAAATCGATGCTTAAAAAAGATCTGCCATAGCGGATATAATGTCCCTTAGTTCTTTTCTTGACTACTTAGAGAACTTCCACATCGACTCATCAATTAGCAACGCTAATCGATTTCCTAAGCTACCGACCGAATAGCTGATTAGGGACGGAATGACGTGATTGGCTAGGAGGCGATCGTCCCAAAAATTGTGGCTGAAAGGACCTCACAAGAGTCCTTATGGACATAAACGTAAGGTGCTTCGTTCAACCCTTTCGAACCTTTCTCTTCTCTCCATCAGTAAGGGCCTCCAATCCCCTATTCGGCAGAGCCCCACCCCCGAAAATTCGGGGCCAGTCCGGCCTAGGTTCTATGATTTTGACACGCATTTTTTTAAAAATTTGTATTGTGTGGTAGAAGGAGGGGCGGTAAAGCGATATAAAACGCTACTATGAGTAGAGGAGTGGGTGTTGGCGAAAGATGTCAAAATATTGCAGAAGAATTATGTAATTTGGAAGTTACCTCTGGTCTAAAATGTATTCAAAGGTCAGCCGGGACCTGTACACTTCGACTTGAAGGTAGGACACAGGATTATGCCACTAAAATTCATGAATAAATACAACTGTATACGACTGCACGCGAATATGCCATTAAAACGTAAGCGTGTCTTCGACGGACTCCTTGACGGACAGAATCAGAGGCTCGGAGTTCAGCAAAATATTCCGAAATTTTCACGAAAAACACGAGGATGCTTCTTGCGTTGTCTAAAATTAACGCATGAGCTCATAAAAAAGCTCTCAAAGAAACGAACACAGCAGCGTGGTAAGTAATCGTACGGCTTAAAATGTTGACACATTTCAGAGCATCGTTAAAAAATCATTTTTTCGTCCCTTGAATGTGCGAGAGTGTGATTGCCCAGTGCTCACACGGGTACATGACATACGTTACTGCACGGAAAATCCTACAATGTTGTCATTTTGATGATCAATTATCAATTTATTAAAATTTAATGATCTGATTTCCACCTTGGGAAATTTTCCCCCTTGAGGTCAAGTGTGAAACTGATGCTGCCTCCATCCAATTTTTTTTTTAGACTGGCCGCTAACAACGACATATGAAGTAAATGAATCCTATCTGCACGTGTCATAATTGCGTGGTTGCGCTCAATTTTCTAATTGAACTCAATCCAGCCACAAGTGCGATCCGGGAATTGTTGTTACTAAACACTTAAGCCCTTGCCACATCGGAAACTTGATATAATTCGAGCCCCACAATACATACCAATGGCTGAAATATAAAGATTCGTTAATTTAATGCGATGTTTCAAAATCTCCAATTATATTTTAGAAGTCCAGAGGAAACGAACCAACGTAGTAAAGCGAGGGCAACCAGTGCGACACGCGCATGGGCGCCTACAAACCTAACAGGGATACTTCACGCATTGTTATGCGTGAAGTATCCCTGTTAGGTTTGTAGGCGCCGGTGCGCGAGCCGCTCCGCTCTGCGTTCGGCTCTAATATTTAAACTCGCGGAGTCTGCATCCTTTTTAAGCTCAAGATTTTGAAATGTTTTCACACTCCGCATGGATTATTCTCATTTATTATATTGATGAGAAAAAATATGTTTTTGAAGAAAATGTACTGTGTGTTTTGTAAATATGAAGGTGGTTCGTGTCAAATTTAAAGATTTCCAAAGCACTTTAATAACAAGGAGGAAGAATAAAATTATATTGGTCCATACGCTGTTTTGTCATTTATCTCTCTCGCACTCATCGACATGTCAGATACGCATGGNGGGGGGGGGGGGGGGGGGGGGGGGGGGGGGGGGGGGGGGCACATTGGCCGCGGCCCATATGGCGGCAAATTTTGCGATTTTTTTTTAAAGCATAAGTATATATAAGTAAAAATATTTCAGATTAAAAAAAAATACAAACGAAAAAAGGTGGCAAAATTTCTCATTTCCCAGGAGTATAGAACTGTTCTTCCATTTCTAATTTTGTCATCCTTTGGTGGTATCGGTATCAGAGATAGAAGCTTTAACTTTCGTACAAAGTTACGAGGACTTATGCAAGTGTGGACGGGAATTTCAAAAAGTGCGCCCAAGACAAGTATATAAACGCATCTTATGCACCCCCCCCCCTCAAAAGGTCCATTAGATGATTCTTATTGACGTTTAAAAAGGGACAAGAAGGGGGCACCAAAATACAGGCTGCCCATGGGCAGCAAATATTGACTGCTGGTCAGAGTCTGACCACTAGTTTGGTAACCAAAGGTTGACAAGAGATCTTCCAAATGGCCCGAACTATATCCTGCTCTGCAGATGCTATGAAGGCTATTTCCATTTAAATCTTCCGTCACATTCTTACGGCGCAATGATACAACTATTTGAACTCTCCGGAATGCGTGAGGTATCACGCCACATTTGAAGGCGTTTTCAAAACAGCCAAGTTCCGTTATCGGAATAATCGTTTTGCATAGTTCATATTATTTTGTTTCCATTTCCAACCACTTGTTTCATTATAATCCTCCCATAAAAACCACCCATTTGCTAAATACAATTCTAGCTGAAGCGCACTTAAGCGCATTCATGAATGCAAAAATGTTAACGGAAATCGAAAAGGCCAGCGTGCATGAAGGCTATTTCAATTCCAATCTTCCGTCGCATTCTTACGGCGCAATGATACAACTATTTGAACTCTCCGGAATGCGTGAGGTATCACGCCGCATTTGAAGGCGTTTTCAAATCAGCCAAGTTCCGATACCCAGATTATCGTTTTGCATAGTTCATATTCTTTTGTTATATTACGTGGCACTTGATTATTTTTAATCCTCGTAGAAAAACCACCCATTTGCTAAATATAATTCTAGCTGGAGCGCACTTCAGCTATGCATTCACCACTGCAAAAATGTCAAAGGAAATCGACGCGCCCAGCGTGAATGAAGGCAGGCCCGCCACAAGGGGGGGGGTACCGGGGCCCCGTGTTACCCGTGAAAAACAACTACGAATTCACATGCAACCCTTGTTTCGTAAGAAAAAGTGAAAAATTTACCCTAAAAATTTCGCAAAAGGTGAATAGATTTTCAGAAACACGCTGGGGCACTGTAGAATTCTTCTTAAGTTTTTAAAGAAGTATACTTCTTGGAAAATTTCTATCTATTTTCAAGATTTTCAGTACAGAGGGATATTTTTAGTAACTGCGTTTCATTTTCTTCCGTTTACAGATGTTAAGAGTCTCCATCCTCGACTTCAATGGCTCATGACTCAACTCCCTTGCCATAGACAAACGAAGGGGGAGTCCAGGGGGGCCTGGCCCTCTTAGAACTGAAAATAGTATCATATGCCCCCCCCAAAAAAAATATAAATTTTCCAGATGTTTTGAATGCAACAATTGGCAAGTATTTCGTGCTGAAAGTATAAAAAAAACATAATTATTCCGCAGAAATTGATGGAAAAATTCTTTATAGAAGCTTCAAATGCGTCCGATTAGTCGTATAAATTCTAAAATTTCTCGGGGGATGCCCCTCCGACCCCCCTCCTCCGTGCTTGGGGCCCGGACTTTAAAACTGGTACCGGGGCCCCAGATGGGATGTGGCGGGCCTGGCTACATCCTTCAGCTTGTCAAACAGACACCTGGTGTGCAAACACAGTTGCAAAAATAAAGGCATAGCCTCGCATTCTTCCCGCAGTGATAGTGGTCGTGCAAATTCGAGATAGCAAGACCACTTTATTGATTTGTGATGAGAGCCCCGGAAAACACAGCAGTTAACAGGGAGGAAGGCTCAACTTATCTTGGTTCATGCGCTGTTTTGTCGTCTATCTCTCTCGCACTCGTTGATCAGATGCGGCATACTTTGGCTTGTCAAAGTGACACCTGGCACGCGAAACACAGTCGCAAAAATACTGGCTTGGTCTCATGTTATGGTCGTGAAGGTAGTGCAAATTTTTGACAGCAAGATGAGGCAAGAAACTAGTGCATTATTTATATTTCCAGAGAGAGAAATCGTGCCATGCATCAGTTTTCATGAGATGAGACTTTGTCATCATGAACTCGATCATTTGCTCTTCATCATCTTAGCCAGCTTGCAATTCTTCTAGGAAAGCTAGCTTGCGCCAGGCATTCATACCGTTTGCTCCTTCGCTTGAGGCTTTGGTATAAGCTTAAACACTTAGATTATTGGAGATTCACTATCAATTGCAGCTGATAATGATTGATACTGAGTACATGAGAATAGTATTTGTCAATAAAAACTTTGAAGGCTGAAAATAGAAATTTCTGCAGATATGGCAGATTCTTAGCTGGTTGTATAACATGAATGAGACATTTTGCGGTTAATTTAAAGGTCGAAAATGCTTGGAAGTCTAAGAGTCAAGATTTATACGAAAAAATAGAAACTCACCGGCTGATCGGCGTAGCGACGATTTGAGACGGTCATTGCTCTGTTCCTGATCAAAAGTAAAAAGGAAGACGAAAAACAAAGAGAGTGAGATCCATCAGTTATTCGGTGGGTAGCTTTTAAGTTAATTGATATTACGATTCTCAAAACTTATCACTGGAATTACTCACAAGACTAATTCTTGAAGCGAACTTAGTATAGCGAGAACGCAAAAAAAAGCTCCAAAGGTGCTTTTAACGACCAGATGACGAACTTTCAGCCTTTCTCCGAAAAGCTCTGTTTTGATGATAATTGATAAGAATGTATACAACCACAACAGCAGTATCACGTGATAAGCAGCATCACGTGATCTCAAGTGCGAGCCGAAAGTGGCCGAGTGAAAACGAAGAATACCGAAGTTCACATCAACACAACACTCTATGCATCAACACGACACGGCCATGTTTTAGTGTTTTTCTCTTGGTTTTTCTTGCTAATTGCAATTTCATTTCACTTACTTTCACGTAATTCCTGGAATCATTTGCTCGGCTGAACAGATATTCTAGCTTCATTATCTAACCCAACCAACACTGGCTCGTTAATCTGAATCTTTTTTTTTAACTTCGTATCTATTTCTGCGCGATTTCAGCATCCCTGCTGCCTGTCATTGTCAGTGTGAGTAGATCGCGTAGTTTTCAAGAATTGGTGAAGTTATAAGTGTCAGTGAACCATTTCATCTATAATCAATCTTTATTACAATACAATCATGTTTTCATCTCCTGATATGATGCTACAAGGCCTTAATGTAACCCAGTTTCAGGTCATTTGAGGTGTAAGTTGGGATTTACCTACCTATTGGTTTCTTGATCTACCGACTTAGACCATGTTTAAAACTGACTACATGCAATATCACCTGGTTATGTAAGCACTAAAGTAGCTTCAGTAATGCCTCTCAATGGGTCAAAATCAGAGTGTTGAGTCCATCATTCCAAAATCAGTGGAAAACTTTGTAGAAGAAAATATGTTGCAACACACACGATGGCTAACAGAGATTTCCTCTTTAACGTATGAAGAATTTTTGGAGTACATCGTCCAGTTAAATGTATTGTAAGTATTATCAGTTTTTACTTATTTTTCATCTTTAGCTGAAAATTTCAAATTCATGGTATGGGATGAGTTTGGCCCTGTTACACTAAATTATGAAATCTGAGCAATTCTGGAGGGTCGCCAAGTTTCAGGAGCATAGAGAGGTTGTAATCAAACCAAAAAATTTGCACACATGCAGAGGTAGTGTGCAGGAACTTCCCTACCATGAAGCTGGAATGTTCTGCATTCCTCAATCAATTTAAATACGTGAATTTTTTTTGAATAATTACCGCCTCACAGAAAAGGCTTATCCCTCTTGGATGAATTTCCTGATAAGCATGGAGAATCGATTGTATTTGCAAAGTCAATATATTGGTTAAAAAGATAATTATTAGAACACACTTCAAAGATTAGTGAGCTTTATCTTTGCTCAACATCACTAGTCCTCCATCATTTATGCCAAAAATGCAAGCCAGCTAGCCTAGTCAGCTATGTAATATTTGCAGCATCTAATTACTTACTTTCGTTTTCTCATTAATTTGTGCTCTGCTGTTTATAATTTTTATTTTTGGTTCATCTCTAGGTCTCAGCGATGTGTCGACTGCAATGGGAAACAGCTCATGTTCGCTGTAAAGAAAGGCACTGATGCAACACTTCTTTGGAAAGCAACAGTAAAAATAGCGTGTGTCAAACTTGATCCAACTACAAAGAAGATAGAGTCATGTAAACTTCTAAACCTTCCCCAATTTTTGAAAGTAAGTGCTGATGTAGCATACATGCTCAGATAACCTGAAGCACATTTTAGTTCTAAAGGAATACTTTATTATCAAAGATATGCTTCACTTTTTAGCTAAGTTGAGTGCACACCCATCAAGTTTAAGCACTTTTAGTCTGCTACAGGAGGTTGCCTGACATAAGTTTAGCATTGAAGGTTAATGCATGAATCAAGATTGCAGATCTTTTGTTGCAGTCTTAAATTGCGCAAGCTTATTTGGCTTGGACTCTGCTTTTGCTGTCTCCCATGAAGAGCCATGTCTTATATCAAAGAATAATGGCACTAAGAAAATAACTGCCAGTTTCTTTGTAAGGTCTTAGAATCCCTTTTCGAGGAGAGTCTGATAGGCCCATGCGTGGTTGCAGGGATGAAGGAACTTCGCAAAACCTCTTCCTAATATGCTCAGAATGAGTCAGTTAAGCTCAGGAGGGATTTGCCTGTGCATAGTCGTTTCTTACAGTTTTCGGTACGAGATGATAAAATTTCACGACAAATTGTCTCTGCGGAGTTATAACGCTTCCTTTTTAGGGGTTCTCGAAAACATGTTTGAACCGACCGCCACGAATCCTCGAATATACTTATCGTAGACAGAAAGATGGTGGCGCCGAAGCCGACCTGCTTACTACCGCCATGCTGCCATTGTTGACATCTAGATTTCTCGTTTGAGGTTAAGTAAGTTCTGTGTGAATGTTTCATATTCTACATAAATCTGGATCGTATTTTGATTGAAGAGCTTAGAGAATTAAGAACAACGGGTATGAATCTCAAACAAAGTAACCCACATTACCTCCAATTGACCAACAAAAATACACCGCCAATGCGAAGCCGCTGTGTATTCTTCCACTACGCATTCCGCCGCCATATTGATCGTGACGTGTACGTTTGAAACCTACAAGCGCGCATTTCAAACGCCGTTTTAGGCCACCCTAATTTTTGGTACTTTCAAATAAACTTTTCTCCCGTTTGCAGTCATCTAAAAAAATTAGGAAAAATACTGTAGGCTTCGGTCACTTACTACTTTCGAATGACACAATAAAAAAAAAATGACTTAACTGACTCATTAGCCTGTACTTCAAAGAATTAAAACTTTTCCAGAAAATTCCCATTCCTGTTCAGCACACAACTGTTTGAGGCAACTTTGATCTGAGAATGTATTAGGAGAGTCTTTCACTGTATGTTGGAGGGGCCTATTGCGCAGAGGTTTTCTGGAATGCACAATGAGCTCTAAGTCGGGATTTTGGATCAGATATAGATTTTCAGCTTTTTATACCACAGACAAAAGACCAGTCAGAATGGCAACAGCCAACAGTCTTTGTTCCACTCATTGGAGCCCATATAGGTGTCCTCAGCAAACAATATGTGATTTTTACACTAACAGAAGCCAGCTCTTTCATTGTTGTATGTGACTCGCCGGTCAAGAAGAAATTTCAAGACGTCCCAAAATCTCTACAACTGCCCTTCGCCCCATCAGGCTCCACTTAAAAAACGATTTTACGCGATCAGATAAAAGCAACTGGCAATTTCTTTCGTAGTGCCACAACTCCATGGTAAAGGACAAGGCTCTCGATGAGATATAAATAACTGTCTAAAAAATTTACTCATTGTGAGCCTCTGTCATTTTCTTGAAAAACTGACCTGTTTATTTAATGTCCCAAAACACAGAAAAATTATTTCAAGCATGTGTCTATTGGGTTTACACATACCTACTTTTTGCTGCTGAAGCTGAAAATAATCTCAGTGTTATTCCATCACATAATAATTTTCAAAAAAGTCAGGTTCTCCTAAAATACGGCTTTTGTCACCGTATAAAGGCAAGAGGACCAAGCATCGAAGATTTACTTCAATTGTGAACTTTTGACTGATTCTAGGTGTTCAAAGCTCTCCAGTATCAAGTCACTACTGCGCAGCAAATGGAGAGTGTGTCATCATGTAGCAATGGAATGACGGCTTCTACAGTTTTAAGAGAAATTGACAACGCAATCCACGAGGAGGGCATTAGTCGAACAGCGGATGGGGTAATACCAGAAAGTAAATTGACTGAGTGTTGCATTTGCCTCGAGAGGAAGCCAGACGTTATGCTGCCTTGTGCTCATTCCTATTGTCATGTTTGTCTCGAGCAGTGGTAAGTTCTGCCTGCAACTATTTCATGCACAAAGTGAATTTACATACTACCTCAAATTCCTAGTCTTGATAATCCTAGTTTTGTCCTAGGCATGCCACAAAATTGAAAAAAATCTTAAAAAATCGGTAACTGGAATTTTTGTCTCTTGATTATTCCCTCAGTAATTACTCCGGCGATAGGCAATTTACCTTCAAGCTATTCTGCATATTCGGTCATCTTTGTTGGCATGTGCTGTGCTGTAACATTTGAAAAAACATCACAAGTGGGTACTTGGAGCAAATGTTTTTATTAGAAGTGGACTTTTTCTTCAGGTATGGTACTTCCAATGACGTTCCTCATGAAAACATTTTTATTCGGAGGGAAACCCAGGGAATAATTGCAAATTTGCAGAATTTTACTTCAATTTGTTTACTCCGTCAGTAGTTAGCATTGCAAAGTGGATCATTATTGTGAAAGCTTGATTTTCTTGGTAAAATCGTGAAGAAGTGCGCACTGAGTCAAGCTAATATTATGAAAACCTAAGATGAAAATTCAACATCAGGTAGCAATTTTTCACCCAAAACTCATTACAAAACGCCAATTTGAGGGATGTAGTTGTGCGTGAGGTGCGTGAGAGTGGCACACACTGAGTATTGCATGGTTTTTTAGGGAGGTTGCAGAGTTGTGGTAGGGGTGCATTACAAGTGGGAAGGGGTTCTTAGCTCTGATTTGAGCGCCATATACTTTATGAACTGCCCTTCACCTAAACGTTGAACGTTAGAATTAGCATTGAAGGCTCCTAAGCAAGCACTATCAGACAGTACAGAAATTTCAGATGAAGATCTCCAACTTTTCTGATGGATATGGCAAGCACATAAAATTTATTGTCTGTCATATGATACAATTACTAACATTCATTATGGAAATGCTACTCACTTTCACCAATGTGCATCAAGAAAAACGGTGGAGAAGTGGTTCTTCTATGGACAGAAGACTCAATTTTGATTGACAACTGGAAAAGTCATACTTGCACTAACATGTTTGAAATACAGTGTGTATGTCTGCAAGCTCTGTCAGTGCATTGGTGAGAGAAGTTCTAGCTTTTTTCTCACGACTTTTAACTTTCTTCCTCCCAATGCCCTGCTGCTGCTCTATCCTTTCATGTTCTTTTACATGTTCCTTCTATATCATGACCATTGGAGCCCCATTTGAATACTGTAATGATATTGAAACTACAAAATATTGCAACTTGCTTTGTGAGGTTGTGGATTTTTTGTTATTTTTTTTTTTTTTTTTTTAATGAAAAAGGCCAGTAATATTCTCCAAGACGAATGGAGTGTTGACATAAGTTTGGAAAACTTTATCAACATTCAACTTACATGGTTTTGAAGTTTCACCATGAATGGGGAAGTATGTCCTTGGCCTCGAAGTGCCCCTTGAATTATTAAAAGTATCTAATGCCATTTCTTTTTAAGTGAATAATAAGCTCACAGCAGAGTCCTACAGAAATGTATATTTCCTCTGAAAACCTATTTTTTCTGCTTTTGTAAGTTTGTATTTATCTTGGAACTCAAACTTACGATCTCTGAATTGTCAAATCTAAGTATTGCAGCAAGTAACTAATTAACATTCGTTACTTAATTTCAGGAAAGTGAACAACTCTACCTGCCCGGTATGTCGAGAGACTATTTCTAACAAAGACGAGTCATGGGTAATCTCAGAAGCACCCAACTCGCTGGAAATCAGTGAGCAGATTTTTACCTCCTTACTCAAGATAGCTGATTCTCCAGACTCCTCATAAAGGATGCAAGGTTAAAAACTTCCGCCAGGTAATCGAAAGTTGCCTGTCAAGTGCCATTTTGGATAAGTACCAATTTATCATTGAAACTGGATGCAGAATTCACCAAGATTCCAGAAACACTTTCCATGAGGTCTGTGTTTTAATTTATAACAACGAAAGGTGAAGACACGCTCTGTCAGGCGCAGTAGTTCTTTTTCTACCGCTAACTTGGCCAACTATCCATCGTTATTAGTACCCTGTGTTGTAAAGCCCACCTTAATAGCAATGGCAAGCTTTGACAGAAAAATCCTCAAAGCTGGTAGAATAAGTTTTGTTCAACCAGGAACCTGAAAAAACCAAGTAGGAGAACGTTCTCTATACCTCAGTACATTTTTTGGAAATTGCATAAAACTCCCTCTTTAAGTATTAAAAAAATTATAAAAACCAGCTGTTATTAAGTTTCTGTGATTACCTTCAAAATTTAATAAGGTTTAGATATTCATCAAATTTTTACCTCTGTACATCATAGGAAACATCAGGAGCTGATCAATAAAGGGCTCCAACATTCATTATTTGAAGCCCAAAACCTGGTTTTATTAAAGAAAACAAAAGAAAAGGTTTGATCAATGATTTTAAGAAACATACATACCTAGAAAGTTTTTTATACAACCTGAAACATTTTGAGGAACATTTTACAATGTAGGCATGCATAGAAGGAAAACACAGAAATAAAAAAAAAGCGTTCTTTGAGGAGTAAAAGAAATTGAACCCCAAGACTAGTTGTGAAATGTTTTACTCTTTTGGCAGGATGTTACTTTTCTTTTTTTGGGGGGCTCAACTTTACTGTCAACAGAATCTTCGGAATCAAATTTAATTGAAGCTTTTTTTCTTCTTCAATATCGAGTTGGAAATTCGTACACCTTCGAAAATGCTCTTGCTCCTGCCTCTAAATTCTAACAAAAAAGGAAAATAAAGTATTTTCATTCACCTAGGGGCGGCTGTTGATTGATCATCAGCAGGGGTCCGCATGCCATGTTTGGTGCAGCAGCAGCATGGGCCCACGCCATCATGTTTGGTGTTGTGCAGGCGCTGTATATGAGCGCATTATCGCTCATAACCCCAGCTGGTGCGATCGATGCGCTCGATGCGCTGTTTGTATGGTTAACGGCCGGCCTTCAATTCTTCATTTTCACGCCTTAAAACTTGTAATTCTAGCTTACCTATAAGTTTACACGTACAGTCGTTTCAAGTCGAAATTAAAAAAAAGCGTTCTTTGAGGAGCAAAAAAAATTGGACCCCAAGACTAGTTGTGAAATGTTTTACTCTTTTGGCGGGATGTTACTTTTCTTTTTTTGGGGGGCTCAACTTTACTGTCAACAGAATCTTCGGAATCAAATTTAATTGAAGCTTTTTTTCTTCTTCAATATCGAGTTGGATATTCGTACACCTTCGAAAATGCTCTTGCTCCTGCCTCTAAATCCTATCTAAAAAGGAAAATAAAGTATTTTCATTCACCTAGGGGCGGCTGTTGATTGATCATCAGCAGGGGTCCGCATGCCATGTTTGGTGCAGCAGCAGCATGGGTCCACGCCATCATGTTTGGTGTTGTGCAGGCGCCGTATATGAGCACATTATCGCTCATAAGCCCAGCTGGTGCGATCGATGCGCTCGATGCGCTGTTTGTATGGTTAACAGCCTTCAATTCTTCATTTTCACGCCTTAAAACTTGTAATTCTAGCTTACACATAATTACAGTCGTTTCAAATTCGTCTATTTTCCGGTCTAATCGATCGCGGATGCGCTTTTCGCCGCGATATACCCTTTGGTATGCTGCATCAACATCCTTCTTGTCTTTTTTGAGATATCCAACAATGGGTCGGAGCTCCAGTAGAATGTTTTTTTACTCACATAGTGTAAAATAAACCAAACGAACTGCATGGATGTACATTCCATTCCTCCTATCACACCCGCAAAATTACGTCGCATATTGACTGTCACGCCTTTACCTTGAACTAATTTCGCGGAGGAATGCTGCATTACCTTGAATTATTTACTCGTAGCAAAAATACTGCATCTATGCAATCGGACAACTTCCCCCTCCCTCAACTCACCTACCGCCATCGGCTCCCGCCAGATCCCCGCACAGATACTCCTTCCCCCTCTACCCGCTCCTACTGCAACGCGAGCTCACGAGAAGTTGTCCACAACGCTGTCTAATATACGCTATAATTATGATATTTCACAATATTCAATGCAAACATTGAATTTGATTATACCGATCTGACACACAAGTTTTCAAACGCATTTTGCTTAGAGACCGAGCCTCCATCCTGCTATCCTGCTACCTCGAACTCCATTCGGACTCGCTTATGAACAAGTCCACATAGCTGCCTAATATACGCTATAATTATGATATTTCACAAAATTCAGTGCAAACATTGAACTTGATTATACCGATCTGACACACAAGTTTTCAAACGCATATTACTGAGAGACCGAGTCTCCACCCTGCTATCCTGCTACCCCGAACTCCATTCGGACTCGCTTACAAACACATTTTTTAACAAAAATAAACCCAAATTTTGGACCCAACACCAAAAAAAATATTTTTAGACATTACTCACTCATATCCACCACACCCACGGGGAAAGACCAAGGACTCTGCGTGATCTTCTGAGTTTCGGGTGCCATCGCTCCAAAGTCACAGTACACTCTCGTAATTTGAACCGCTCTACCACACTGATTTCCAACACATGTCCGTCACCCCATTCGTCTTCACTAGAGCTCGAGTACAAACATGTGCTTTCAACTTTCGGGACCAACTCGAAATTGACCCCCTCTACCTCCTCAGACTTCACCTCAATTATGTCATTTTCAGATTTTACCTCTTGCTTGATCTCTGTTTCTTCCGTTTTTATTTCGATTTTCACCAGCTCTTTCTTCACACCCACGCAAGCGGAGGGGGTGGCTGCTGTCATGGTTAGGGAGGATGAATTTTCCTTGGAGGTAGAGTCTGTTTCCTCCGTTTTTATTTCGATTTTCACCAGCTCTTTTTTTATACCCATGCAAGCGGAGGGCCCATGTAACCCATGCAAGCATGAATTTTCCTTGGAGGTAGAGGGTTCCAATAAATGCGAATTAATTGCTTCAGCTTGAATGGCTGGTCCCAAATCCCTAGTGTGGAAAATTACAGTTGGTCGAGCGGTACTTGACATTTTTTTTCTAAAAAAAAATGAGGAAAAGAAAAGAAAGCCACTAAGTTCCGTGAAGATCAACACAAAAAAAAAATAAATAAAACTTAAGAGTACTTGAATTCTTTTTTTCTAAAAAAAGAGAGAGAAAAAAAGCCACTAAGTCCCGTGAAGATCAATTCTAGAAAAAAAATAAAACTTGAAAGCACATGAATTCACGTTTCACAAGACTTTAAAAGCAAGAAAATTATTTTTTCGCAAATGACAAGAGATAAGAAACTAGATATTCGGGAAGCACAGTAAGGATAATTTTGCATTTGCTGAGCATACCTAGAAAAAATAATTGCATCATATTGTGAAAGAATAAGAATCTGAGTCACCCAGGTTTCAGAAGGAATGCGATGTATTTCATCAGATTTTCAATTCTTCATTTTCACGCCTTAAAACTTGTAATTCTAGCTTACACATAATTACAGTCGTTTCAAATTCGTCCATTTTCCGGTCGAATCGATCGCGGATGCGCTTTTCGCCGCAATATACCCTTTGGTATGCTGCATCAACATCCTTCTTGTCTTTTTTGAGATATCCGACAATGGGTCGGAGCTCCTCATAAATCTTCATGAGGGGCAATTCATACAACTTGGCCAAACACTCTGCAAAGGAAGTAGATTCCGCAGCCTTCTCTGGTTGGCCTGACGTGGGCGGTTCTTGTGCCGACTTGAATTGTTGATCGTTGGTTGATTCGGCGGGCTCCATCCTGCCCAAATTTAATACATTTAATATAACTTTTGAAATGGACTCATAGGGGGAGGCTGTCAATTATCTAGCTAGCACGGCTGGTGGGAGGGCGGCTTCTCGATCTGTGTGACGCTCTGGAGGGTAGGCGGTCGCGGGGCCGGTGCCTTTCCGCCCGACGCCTCGATCGGAGCTCCCTCCGAGACCTCTGACGTTCCTGCCAAGCGGAATCCTGGGGTGTGGGCCACCAGAGGAAAGGGGTCTGCGTGGAGGCGTCTCGGACCAAGACCCTTTGGGCCGCTTGTGATGTGGCCGTCCTCGGCGACAGGTAGACGGTGGAAGCCGGGGAGACATGGCTTGGGCTAGTCGGCTTTGGCCCTGGTGGTTTGGGTGGCCGCGGTGATGCTGATGTGGGGGACAAAAGCCGCTCCTCATCACTGGAGGTGATCAGCCACCAGCTCTGCCGCTGCTGGGGTGGTGGGACGCAGGTGATGCCACCCTGCTGGGACCTGCTTGCGGGAAAGGAGGTGCCCCTGCAGCCGCGGACGGGGTAGGTCTGACCAGCCTTATGGGTTTGATTGGGGGCCGTGACTCCGTGGCACGAGGAACAGGTCGAATAGGCTGGAGGCCCTGAGCTGGTTTGGATCTGGCAGTGGCCTTGCCGCGACCTGTCACCAGGATTGGTTTCGTGGCCCTACGGACAGTGGCCGGGTTGGAGGCTGGAGACGCCGGTTTCCTACTGGACTGTAGCCGGGCTGCCGCCCCGGCCAGTCTTTGGGCTGACAGCTCCAGCGGCTGCGGTCGGGGAGCTCGTCCCATGGGCCCCGGGAGTTGGGAAGATGGGGTGGCTTCCACCCGGAATTCTACGTCGGATTCGGAGTCGCTGACAGCATGATTGGCTTCATGACGATCTGAAATGAGAGAAGGAAAAATAAAAGAAATTAATAGTGAATAGTTGCGGCACAGAGTAACTTACAAGTAATTTTAAGAGTAATTTTTGGCAAGAAACTTGAAATTATGATTGTGTTAACTCTGATCTATTCGCTGACGGGCAATTTATAGAGTTTTACTGCCGGGCGGCGCAGCTCGCCGCTTTTGGTTTTTACGGTGGCAGCTCTGACTTGCCCGTTGGGGCCGGGAAAGATATCAGTGATGATACCCATTTTCCATGAAAGGGATGGAGCAGACGGGTCGCCCACAATGACTGTGTCATTGACCGCTAGAGGGGTGTTGGCGGCTTGCCATTTAGACCGAGGTGCCAGGGTGTGTAAGTACTCGGTGCGCCAACGCTCCCACAAGGTCTGTGCCATTGCCTGTACCCTGTGCCATCTTTTCAACGGGTAGGGTGTTCGGCTCGCTCAGGTTTGAGGAAGGCGTACTGCCTGGAATTTCAAGAAAATAAATTTGATCCATTTAAAAAGTGAGCACACACATTGAAATAATAGTGATAGTGATACATGTATATTATATTTTTGAAGCTTAATTAGTAGGCTAGTAATAATATCTATATGTTATTAATTATATAACTATAATTATAAAATTAGTATGCTGTAAGCATTTTTACACGCATGCCTCTAAATCCTAACAAAAAAGGAAAATAAAGTATTTTCACTCACCTAGGGGCGGCTGGTGATTGATCATCAGCAGGGGTCTGCACGCCATGTTTGGTGCAGCAGCAGCATGGGTCCACACCATCATGTTTGGTGTTGTGCAGGCGCTGTATATGAGCGCATTATCGCTCATAACCCCAGCTGGTGCGATCGATGCGCTCGATGCGCTGTTTGTATGGTTAACGGCCTTCAATTCTTCATTTTCACGCCTTAAAACTTGTAATTCTAGCTTACACATAATTACAGTCGTTTCAAATTCGTCCATTTTCCGGTTGAATCGATCGCGGATGCGCTTTTCGCCGCGATATACCCTTTGGTATGCTGCATCAACATCCTTCTTGTCTTTTTTGAGATATCCAACAATGGGTCGGAGCTCCTCATAAATCTTCATGAGGGGCAATTCATACAACTTGGCCAAACACTCTGCAAAGGAAGTAGATTCCGCAGCCTTCTCTGGTTGGCCTGACGTGGGCGGTTCTTGTGCCGACTTGAATTGTTGATCGTTGGTTGATTCGGCGGGCTCCATCCTGCCCAAATTTAATACATTTATTATAACTTTTGAAATAGACTCATAGGGGGAGGTTGTCAATTATCCTCCTCGAATTGGGTTCTTTAGCCGAGAAATAAGCCGTTCTCTTGGGACTTATGAATAACGCCTAGGTCTTTTCCCCTGCGAACTCGTATCCGATGTTTTCCACTCTTGCCTCGATTTGCCGGATCAGCTGATTACATAAATCCTCTAGTTCGTATGGGTTTTTTGCCGACACGACTAACAAGGTGTCATCCGCGAACCCAATGAGCAGCTTGTACCCACTCTCCGCCACTCTTAGTACCGCATTATACGTGAGTATCCAGAAAGTGGGCCCAAGGACTGAGCCCTGGGGGACACCCCTGTTTGTCCGGTAGTTCCTCTCTACTCCGTTCTGATCCGTATACTGCAAGGTTCTCCCCGCGCCGTATTCCTTGACTATGGCCTGGATGTATCTGGGGAGCCCCGCTTTCTCCATACCTTCTAGGATGCTCCTCCATTTAATCGAATTAAAGGCATTCTTTACGTTGAATCTTATTACGCAGCAAAATCTTTCCCTGTTCTAGCTCCACGCATTTTCTTCTTCATGATTCTTAGGGCATCTCCAGTGGATCTCCCCTCCCTGAAGCCAAATTGCATATCGGAGAGGTAGCCGGTGTTCGCTAACTCCTTCTTAATCCTGTTATTTATAAGGGTCTCATAAAGTTTGCCGAGTACAGACAGCAGGGTTATCGGTCTAAATTTGATCGAGCCCAGTTTCGGCAGCAGCGCCAGTCTTCCTGTCGTCCATTGATCCGGGAAAGATCTCTCCTCCAAACACTTGTTATGTATGTTCAGCATTTTCTCTGGATCTGCTCTGTAGCAGCATCTTACGATGTCGTTTGTAAAGTGATCTAATTTCGGCGCTTTCTTCCGCCTCTTTCCGGTGAGACGTCTGACAGCCACTCCCAATTCTTCCGGTGTGAAGATCGGTACCTCCTCATCGCTGTCTGCCAGTATTTCGTTTTCCTCGTACCAATCTTCGTCGCCCATCGGAAAGAATTCCTCCACTACTGCGTTGATATCCACTTTTCCAATGTCCCTCCGAGTTTTTCTATTACGATCCTTTATGCCTTGGATCAGGGATCGCGATCCAAATCCTGGAGGAGTTCTTCCCATTTCTTCCTTTTGCTCTCGGCGATGGCGATCTTCAGATCTCTTCTCATGTTTGTAAGCTCTGCCAGCAGTCTTTGTCCCCGTGGCCCCTTGCGGCCTTCGTCGCTCAGTCTCTTCAAGCGCCGCCGAGTTTCTTCGCAAGACACCCTCTTCTCGCCGATTTCGCCTGTCCCACAGTATACACTCTTCCGTACGAAACGCTTCCGTCGCGGAAGAACGTCGTTACATGTGTCGGTAATGACTTATAGGTAATCTGTCACTACTTGCTCTGCCGCTGTTCCTTCTGTAGAGCCGATCGCCTCGATGTTTGTTTTCAGCGCCTTCTCAAGCTCCGGGATAGCTTCTTTCCTCAATATCCAGCCACCCGGTTCACGCGCTTGTGGGACTCGGGCCGGATTTTCTCCGATCATTATGTTATACACGATGTAGCGATGGTCGGAGAAGTTCTCTTCCTTCAGGACTTCCCAATCCGTTATGCCTACTTCGTCAGTTGCGAGCGTCACGTCTACGATGGATTCGCCGCTGTACCTTACGCAAGTAGGGACTTTTCCTCTGTTGGCAACCACGAGTTCTTGTTGTGCTATGAATGCTAGGCCGACCTAACCTAACCTAACCTAACCTTTCAGTAGCTCATCTTGTTTACATGCTTGTCGCAGCGCTAGCTCTATCACGTAAGTACATGATTTTAGTCGATTGAATACTGGAGCCATCACGAGGAATTTTGTGTCCCCACTACACATAACTAATAATGCCTTATTATGTAACATTTTAAAATTTAGATGATATCGACCGATTTTTGGGTCGGTAGTAGGTGTGAGATTACCTTTAAAGTAGTCATCAATTGTTTCAAAATATAATTTAAACGCTTTCCATTCTTCTGCATTTAACGTTATGAATACATTCGGCCCATCTAATTTACATAAAGCTATCATTACTGGGAAACCGTCAGCCCATTCATTTCCCACGATTACACTTTTTAACCCAGTAATTGTTAGATCGTATGATCTGCAGTTGATCATTTTTGGTTTCGGCTTCCAGTCAAAAGTTAGGCCTTTTTTATTCAATATGCCTTTTATGAGAGATGGAGAGTTGAACAGAGCTCGGAATCTGCATGTGATGCTGTCAATTTTTTAGACAGGTGGTTTCGACTCCCCCAGAAAGTATGACGTGAATATTTCAAAGTACGTTTTGAAATCCCACCATTCATCCAACGTCATAGTTACAAAGCCATTCTGTAAGTCTAACTTGCCCAAAACTACTTTTACGGGAAAGTTTGGTGAATATTCAACACCAATCGCCGCAAATTTTAATCCTGTAGGATTTAGATCAAAATTTCTGGATCCAAGGATGCAAGGCTTTGTCCTCCAGGAGAACATGGGCCTCCTCTTTGTTTCCTCTTATTCTGCCACCGGTAGTTCGCTGAATAGAACGATTGGTTTGCTGACGTCCAGCTCCGGCTCATAGTTTCTTGTTACGATCGGTGGTTTGACCTGCACTTCTTGAGTTTGCTCTTTCTCAAATCCCAGCTCGGTGGCTCGCGGCGAGCCAGGGCGGGCGGGGGCGGCGGCGGCGGGCGGCGGGGCGGCGGCGGCTGCAGCAGACTTGGTGATTTCACCATTTTTTCAGGAGGTGGTTGATCTTCAAATTGTATCTGACTTCTATCCATTATCTGCAGTGAGTACGAGAAAAAAAAAAAAAAAAAGTTACAGTATCGTTTTAAGGATCACTATAAAGATCCACTATAAGGAGGATAGATTTTTCGATTTAAATATTCTTTTAATTTGAAGCAGTTTTCGAGAGCGCAGTGAGGATGGTAGTATATACATTTTTTATTTGCCGGATAGCTCGATTGATATCTTGGAGGAGGTGCTTCCTTCAATTCCACGAATTTGATGTTGCGATGTACATATTGACGTAGCCATTTTTGTTTGTGCGGGCCTTTGACGAAAAATACATTTGATATTTTGCACGCCCGATCGAAGATAGCCGGCATTTCTTCTATGCTCGTGTTTCCATCCGTAAAGAGAAGTTTATGATATTTTTCCACCAGCCACGCATTTGCCCCGCTGTAATACCTCTTGCCCGGCTCGGTTTTGAACACAAAGTGTGCTACATATTTTCCGTCTAAGGAGACCAACGCAAATTCCTTTGCGACGAATTCGTTTTGACCATCTTGATATCCTTGTAAATCACAAACGAAGGGCATGCTGTATTTTCGGAAGAGAAAAAACACAATAATTAAATGAGCAGAGTGATAAGAGTACACACACTTTTTACTGAATTTTTAATGATTGGTCGAACGATGTAGGTGAATGGATGCGATAAATAAGATGTTTTGACAAACAAACATCTGGGAGATACCCGG
The DNA here is from genome assembly GCF_001854935.1 of Bemisia tabaci. Lineage (NCBI taxonomy): Eukaryota > Metazoa > Arthropoda > Insecta > Hemiptera > Aleyrodidae > Bemisia > Bemisia tabaci. The sequence continues at coordinate 1,490,253 of NW_017547320.1, forward strand.
CGAGAGATTTTAAATTTTCTTAAAGTCTTACAGCGTTTCGCCGCCCTTCGAATTTCATTTTTATTCTTCTTTGAAATCTTGCCTTCATGATAGCCATCTTCGGGTGTGAAAAAGCCTACTTCTTGGTGAAGGGAATGCATTTTATCGAACCACTTAATTCCGAACGGAAAATTGTCTCCTGAGTGGGGATCGTCCTGCTGTCGGTTCATCTCCTTCAAAATTATGTACAATTGAGTTCTCAAAACGATAGAATTATTTGCGCCGACAGCTTCTTTCAAGAAATTGAGCATAGTAAATATGAAAATATTTTTATCGTTGAGTGATAAATTCTCCATGATTAAAGTAAAATATTGCAAAAGGAGAGGATTGCAATAAAAAGATGCCAAATGGCACACTTTTTTCGAATGGTTGAATGCGATGTATATATCAGCAACGATTGTTTTGAAAATAGCAATTTTAGTTTTCACACATAAATCAACCGTTTTCATTAATTCAATCATCATGAACGACTCACAATGTGTAGCCGCTGTTTCTATCAAGGTTTTGAGAAACATATTGAAGTTTTGCTCTTTTTTTAGATCCCGGTTGAACCGAAACCAGAAGAGCCTCGTGTTGTCGCGTCTATAGATTCCACTTCCAGCAGTCTGATTGTTGGTGCAAAACGAAAGACAATTTGGGCTTTTCTCTCACCTCTCTTCACCACAAAGTTTTGACTAGGGTGTAAATTGAAGAGAACCACACAAATTTCACCTCTGTAATCGTTATCAATCAAGCCGTTAAACGCGACAACACTGTGGTTCAACACTAAACCGGAACGTCCTCGAATCTCCGCGACAAAATTTCTAGGTAATTTTACGATTATACCGCAAGGAATAACCGACTTATTTTGAGGTTTAATGATGATATTTTCAGAAATCCTGGCGTGGAGATCAAATCCGTTTGATCCGTGAGTCCATTGCGTTGGTATGGGCAGATCCCCGGTGAGACTTCGAATTTTTACTGTGACACCCATACTCCTCAAAAGAATTGAGTCTCTAATTCATCTCGCAGTGAGGAAGGTATTTTCTGAAATTTCAAGATAAATTCCAGATTCAATTTTTTGCGGAATTTGCGAATGAAGTTTTCAGAAAGCTTCTGATACTTAGAGATTAAATCGAAATTCACTAAATCTTGAAACTCTTCCATAAATTCTGAGGTTAATTCTTGATGTTTAGAAATCGAATCCCACTCATTCCTTAGAGCGAGTCCATGGTTCCGGATGAAATCTAAAGACAATTTGCGATCCCGAAGAATATGTTTGAAATTAAGAAGATGGCTGTACAAATCCAAGAATTTTTCATCCAAATTTTCCGAATTTTTAGAGAGTGCATCCCAGTCGATTAAATGGCTAATTTGGTTGATGAATTGAGGCGATATCTCGGAAAATTTTGCTTCTTCCTCCAAATTTGTCACGATAATGTGATCAGCCAACACTTCTGACCATTTGATATATTTTTCAAAGATTTTCAAACTCATTTTTTTTTTTTTTTTTTTTGCTTCACTTCTGAAATAAAAAGAGAAAAGGAGTAAATTCTCGAGTTTATATAATTTTTTCTCGCCTCCGAGGTACACGCCTTCTTGATTCTTCCAAAAATCATAATTTCCGAAATATTCTCCTCCTTTCACTTATTCACATCCTTGACGTATCACTACTTGTCTACTTTACATTTTGAAGGAAAATTATATGACAATTTACGTTTGAAGGGTTTTTTTTTTTTATCTTCAATTTCGCAGGAAAATTTTGTAAGAAGCTCCTCGTGAACTTTGCTAAGTTGAAGTCGGTGATCTTCGAAGTAACAATATCCGTAGCTGATAGTTGTTATACCATTATTTTCGACCATTCTTTTATCATCGCATGACGATAGTGTTTTTTTCTTTGTTTTGACGGTATAAAGAACATGTTTTTTAGTGATTATCGAACATTGATCGTGAGAAAAATCCTTCCGTTGAAACAGGCAATCCAAATAATCTGAAACCGTTATTTCTTTCTGAAGGGTAGAGGTCTTAACTCCTTTTCCTCGTTTCTTCTCCGAATTCACTGTCGTTACCGAGTACATTTTTGGACGCAGCGAGACTACGAATTTGATCGGATCTCCATTGAATTCTTCCGTGAAAACTCCAGGAATTTTTTTGTTTTTATCTGAGTGTAGTGAATGATCTTTTGGAAAATCGCTTGTGTCAAACTGATCCATATTTTCGCTCATAAATTTGTACAAATCAACCTTGGCTTCCACAAGCAAGCTATCCGTATCTTGCAAAATTAATTGGAGTGAGTCTTTAAAATTGGGAAGTAAAAATTCATAGTAAAATTCGTAAATTTTACACTTGGATACATCCAGAATGCATTGAGCAATTTGTACTGGACTGCTATGTTTGATATATTTTTTCAGTCGATGGACAGCGGCTAAATTATCATCATAAATCACAGATCTTTTGAAGAAATTATCGCAAACTAATTTCTGATATTGCTCAGGGTCAGTGCAAAGCGTCAGATCCAAACGATTCCTCGTATTCATCAAACAACGACCGTATATGCTGTTGCAACAAAATTTGAAAATAGTCTTTTCAAAATCGTTCTTGGCTGCTTGTCGGAGAGCAATACGGCGAGCCGAGAAGCGGCTAAAGGCTGCCCAAAAACTATCGGATGTGAGGTCTTCAGTAGTTTCAAGGTGAACGGCCTTGGTGGTCATGCACACGAACACACACAGGTACGCTTTTACGGTTTTAGCTGATCTAAGTGTGCTAGTTCAAACTTGGAACGACCCTGCAAAATCAGAGCCCGTACGGGAAAACGGAGGGGAAACTTGTACTCTCTCAGATGGCAGGTCTGCCATTTGGGGAGTCGTATTCCGAGGCTTGAAGCACATGACTAAAGACGAATTATAATATAAAAAACACTAGATGGGGCCGAAGCCCCACCTTTTTAAAAACATGATGAAAACTTACATCACGTATCTCTAGGAGACGTCAAAAGACTGAACGGCGGCCGGGGGCCCCCCACTCCCCAGGCAATGCCAATGGGCCTGTTTCAAACTTTTGCTAAAACAAAAATAAGAGTTGTTTCTTATAGATAATGCCTCAAAAATCACGATGAGCGCATCGGCAAAGTCTGAAATGCACTCATAACTTCACAGTCTGCGTAAGAAATTTGCGGTTTTTTGAGCTTCCCGCTTCAAAAACGATACTACGGCACAGGTGAACATTCTGTAAGAGGAGTCGTTCCATCGTCGGCAATACTCATCATGGCCGACGCCAATCCGCCAAAACACGTGTGATGGGACGAGATAATACCTGAACTGGATTAGACCAGATAACAATCGGCGTGTTTTAACGTTCATGTTTTCCACGCCCGAATTGATTGACCTTGAACTCTCCTCGAATTACGCGCGGAACTGCGCGCAAGCGTCGGCCATGATGAATATCGCCGACGATGGAGCGACTCCTCTAACAAAATGTTCACCTGTGCCGTAGTATCGTTTTTGAAGCGGGAAGCTTAAAAAACGCAAATTTCTTACGCAGATTGTGAAGTTATGAGTTCATTTCAGACTTTGCCGATGCGCTCATCGTGATTTTTGAGGCATTATCTACAAGGAACAACTCTTATTTTTGCTCTAGCAAAAGTTTGCAACAGGCTTATTGCCCTCTCCCCACTGGCCGACAGCCCGTAGAGAGAGACCAAGCAACGTTCACCCCCTTCGCTGGAAGTACCCCCGCAGGCACCACACACGGAAAAACTTGTGACAATTTCACGAACACGGTTCACAACCGCGGTTGTCTCTTTAACTGGTGTTCTTCCTCCGCGTGACAAATATACTGCGAGAATACTCCATCGCGTTCTGCTGACAGTTGCTGTTGCAATGCATTGGCGAGAAAGCCACTTCCCATATAGTCTTCTGATGGTCTTTGTGACGTAGCATCTACATGTGGAATTTGCGTATTCGCACACGTGGACGGAACGGATCCGGCAAGGTCCGGGACAAGATGGCAGCGAGCGCGGGTGTCCCAAACGGCGCGCCATAAACGCGGCCCTCAACACCTCGCTCGGCTCTTGTCCGATGATCCGTACTCTCCATTGCGATTGGACGAAAATTGGGGAGGGGGGGAGGGGGGCGCAATCCAAATGTAGCGGTTACAGCTGCGGAAGTAGGCACGATGTAATTTATATCCTTTAGAACACTGCGGATTTATGTTAGCCGTTGAATTTCAAAGAAATTTGTAGGTAGCTCCAGCCTTTATATAGGTCACATAGCTTTATTATCAGAAATCTTCGGCGTTTTGTTTTCCTGAACAATATGATTCTTCAATAAGAAATTGACAATCATGCAAACTGAAATTTGAAGCACGTAACCTATATAACGCCGCCAAAGGGGTTCCTTCTCCTGATTCTATTTACATGAAATGTTGAAAAATTGTTTCTCATCTGCTGTGATTTTTTATGCTGTGCAGGAATTGGGAATTCACCTCTGAAAGAATTGAGCTGAATGTCTGTTGAAGCCCTATTAAAAGTGCAATGCTACTAATATTTTAAATTTATCCGTATATTGATGAAACATTTCAGGGCACATTTTGTAAAACATTATAAGCCTTTACTAGTTTTAAAAAAAGAATATATATTTTTTCATATTATTTGTCATCTTCATTGTAAGTTGCGGAGGAAAAATGCATTCATGATTGATACCTAAATCTACTCTCAACTGTATTCTAATTGTGTGCTGGTAATTTGTTTCTATTTTATTTAGGATAGTCAACAGTGAATTGTTCTTGAATTTATCTTTTTTTTATACCATCAATCTATGTGTAGCCATAGTCGGAAGCCCCTGTTCATTAACATGTTAAGTGACATTTTTGTGATCCGAAGAAACTTAAAATCAAAGCTAAAATACATGAATGAGGCTTCCTGGCTTGAAGCTGGTTGAAACTGGTATCTTGAGATTAATGATTGGGTTGTTTCTCCCCATTATTTTGTGTAAAGTCACTTGGAATAATTAGTGTCTCATTATTAACTTTCAGAATTTTTATTTTTGTTAGTAAGAGAACATTATAAGATGATTATCCCGGTGTCTTTCCAGAATGTGTGTAATATCGCTATCAAATACTAACTAACGGACATTGTATAAGAGTTTTAATTATTTTAGGATTAATCGCAATATGTGCAAAGTGTATTCCCCAGCAAAAAGGCTTCTTGAATTTCATGAAATGTAGTTTTCTTACCTACTTACCTGCATCATGGTTAATTTCGTCTATCAAGAGTGAATAAAATATTTTTTCCTCTATGTGTAAGAATTCAGGGTGAGGCGAATCTGTTCCACACCCATGTTAATAAAATCGCTTCGCTCAAAATCACTGAAGAACCTTTTCAATGTTAAAGTTTCCAACAATGGAGATGTTGCATGTGTGAGGGATTTGCGATTCGACTGTTGTTTCTTATGTAAAAGTTCGCGAGAAACACGATGGTGCCACTGGTTTTCTCCGAAATCATCTCCCAAGCTAAAAAAAAGCTCCCAAAGTGAGGCCAAAATGAAGGGTATATCCCGCCCTACCCTGAGAGTCCACCTCTACATCAAAACAAACTCTCCAGGCAAAGATAGGGAGCAAGTACATTGACAGGGCTGCCACTTCATTTGGGGACTCCAAAACTGAAAATATGGCAACCCTGCTATGTATTTGCTCCCTATCTTTGCATGGAGAGTTTGTTTTGATGTAGAGGTGGACTCTCAGGGTAGGGCGGGATATTCCCTCCATTTTGGACTCACTTTGAGAGCTTTTTTTGAGCTTGGAAGTTGATTTCAGAGAAAACCAGTGGCACCATCGTGTTTCTCGCGAAATTTTACGCAAGAAACAGCAGTCATCTGGTACACTGAATTTCTCAGATACAGACGGATGGAAGGCTTTTGAATAGTCCTGAAATTTCATCCTACCATGAAAATAAGTTAGGAAAGAACAGATTAGATTGCCTGACATGACACTTGTAACGTTTAGTTTTCAAAGCCAATCTAAAAGCCAAACACAGATATCGATGGGAAAACGTGTAAATTAAATATTTTGATTACGATGTTCAAAATTTCAACTCCCAGTTCAAATTTTTAAAGAAAAGCAAGTTGACTTATTGCTTTAAATATTTCCAGAATTTCCTGCACATAGAGAGAAAGGCTGTTTATAATTGCAGGAACAATTTACCCTGTGAACATTTGTAAAAAATTAGATTTAATTATTTATTTTCCTTTTTGAAATTGTTACCAAAAGAAATAAAAATACGAAATTTGAAATACACAACCTGTCAAGATTTATTGTCCAAAAAAAAAAAAAGAGCTCGTAAAATTTAATGAAAACCCTACCTGAATGTTATCTAATCCTTAGTAAGAAAACCTGAGAAAGCGTGTTCTCACCTGAAAATATCACGCTATCACATTTACGTTATTTCCAAAACCTTGCTATGTAACTGCCGAAACTTCTTACGTTAAAGTATAACGTAAAAACGTTATTTATGACACAGATACAAGGTAATCAGGTCACATTTGCGGTCACGATCAACATAAAAAAGTTAATAAGAATTTTCAAAAAGTTGGAAAACATAAAAAAACAAACTGACATCAGCAATGGCCATGCAATTGCTGTACTTATGTGATATGAGAATTTCCACCCCCTTTGTCTATTCTTCTTACTAATTTTCTCCTATCTGTCTATTCCTCCTTCAATTATCGTAATGGCAATAAGCGTTGCCTATGAGTAAGGAATATCTTCGCCTAGTAGGTTTGTAGTATCCCAGATAACATTGGACGTTTGAAGAACGTAGATAGATATCTACGTTCACCGTGAAAAGTTCTAGAAATGCTTCGATTCCCACATTAAATTACACGTTGTCAGTCCAATACGTAATGTTGCAGAGGCGTTCCGAGAAGTATGAAAATGAGAAGCAGCTGCTGCCAGATGGCGCAAAAAATAAATATTAAAATTATCGGATCGATCTGGTAACATAGCATTTTACAGGTTTGCCTTGTGGTGGAAAAAGTAATTTAATTATTGCCTCGATCTGGCAACAACGCATTTTACAGCCAAGTCTGATGGTGCAGAAAAATTAATAATGAAATAATTGGTTCGAATTGAGAGTAGTGGCACTCGATTTAGCGTCGCCTTCCGGCAAACATATCACAAGCGCCATTTTTACCGAAATTAGGTTATGGGTAGTTTTGAAATAACGATATGCATGTAGGTACATACGGAAATAATCATTTTTTTTCAGAAAGAAAAAAAATGTAGAAATATGAATGAAAATCGATTTAGGTATAGATCGTCACCTTCTGGCCAAAGTATCACAAGCGCCATGCGACGTTTCAAAATTTCCGCCGCCATTATATTTTTTTACGGAGTAATTGCTCTACGAAGCTTTCCGCAAATTTCACCTAATTTTCTATGTGCTGCCGACAAAATTCAGTGAAATTCTCAGACAGATTCAACCAACAATTTCCCTGGAAAAAATAAAGTGACGGCGGAAATTTTGAAACGTCGCACGGCGCTTGTGATATTTTGGCCGGAAGGTGACGAGATGTACTTCCGTACCATAAGCACCATTCGAAAGAAAAATATCACGAGTGCCTAGTTCGGCAACTACCCACCCTAGGAATGACTTGAAGCTAACTTATTTTCGTATGTAAATGCATTTCATTATTTCGGACTTACTATTTTTTTTTTAAATAAAATTAAATGAATTTGGAAAATACTCCGTTGAAGTCGATGAAGTTATGTATCACAAATGCCATGTAAGAGGTAAGTTATTAGTATCACAAGCGCCAAGTTGGGTAGTCGCTCAACTTTGGGATTTTTTTTTACAATTTCAGTATTAACAATACTTGGAATGACCTGGACCAATTTGTCACTTTCTGGCCGGAGTCACCGAGTACCACACAGGAAGGTGCATAACTCGGCAACTTCACGATTTTCCATTGAAAATATATGGGGTCGAGGATCTATCTTCTAGGACCTTCTATCGTAGAATAAATAGCACTATTTATTCTAATAGTCTATTTATCAGCAGGGCCGGATTTAGGGGGTGGTCACATGGGCCGCGGCCCATGGCGGCAAATTTAGGGGGGCGGCAAATATTGACTTTTTTTTTAAACGTAGGTATAAAAAATTGGATTCAGAACAAAATTGCAAACGAGAAAAGGCGACAAAATCTCTCATTTCCTGAGAGTATAGTAATTTCTAATTTTGTCGTCTTTCGGCGATAAAAGAGGCAGCACCTTTAATTAGTCGAGTTAAGAGAGAAACCAAGCACCCAATTTGGCCTGGAACGGCGCGGCGCAGAGTGAAATGATGACGAGGACTTGAGATTGAAAGGAACAGCCCTCGGCGCGTTACACATATTAGCGCCTACAAGACTGCAAGAATACTTCACGCATTGCGTCAAACACAGTGCGGTCAGCAGCGGTCGGCGGGAAACGCATGGCGCCTACAAGAGTGCATGAATACTTCGCGCACTGCGCCAAACCAGTGCGGTCAGCGCGGTGCCGGTGCGGCAGCGGAAGTTAAAATTATTAAACCCCGTTTATGTTTTGCACATTTTTTTTCTAAAAGTGTGTTCAACACGAGTAAACGTGTCTTATGCAATATCCGCCCCCTCCGGCACGTTCACTTGATGGTTTTTATTAAAGTTTCAGAACGAATGAGAAGGGGGCGGCAAGTAGGTAAATCCGGCCCTGTTTATCAGAACTAGTCTTTTTTATAGAATAAATAGACTATTTATCTATTTATTTATTTATCTCTTTATTTATTTATTTATCTATTCGTTTATTTATTTATTTATTTATTCTTATGGTCTATTTATTAGAACTAGTCTTTTTTACAGAATGAATCGACTGTTTGGATTGCATTTTGCAAAAAGGAACCAGGAGCATTGCAATGTTGTTAAGATTGTGCGACCTCTTTTGTCTTGGAAGAAAAATCTGATTATTAACAGTTTCTTTTTTCCTCGCTAAAACCTGTAAATTCATGACAAAAATTACCATGTAAATTTCATACTTTTCCAGGATTTCAATAGTTTTTTTTGCAAAGGATGAAGTTGCAAAATCTTAGCAACATTGCAATGTTCCTGGTTCCTTTTTGCAAGATGCAATCCATTTAGTCTATTTACCTACTCTATGCTTCTATTGGCACGCTGCGTTGTTGCTCCAACTCGGCCCGATGCATCAGTGTGTTATTTTTACTTTTTTTCTTTTTTTAAATTTCCCGCTAGCATATTTTACATGACAGCAACCTAACTCAAATGCTGCGTTGCCGGATGTTACTTCTATCTAATGTTACTCTCCTCGTGGAACATTTTCGACTGTTTAGTTGATAAAGAGATGCAAAATTTTGATAATCCAGATTAATAAACCGACAGTGGGGGTTTATCAAGGCATGAAAAATCTCTCAAAATCAAAAGAAGAGGACTTCATTTGATTAATTTGATTGACTAGTCATTGGAAGTTTTAGTGTTGAACTCGTCGAACTGGTTGAACTCACTGCTCCGGCAGGGACGAGTTCTATAGGACGCCGTTCTGTTGTGAGCGGGTGATTGCAGCGCATTCTCGCGTAGGATCCTAGTCAACTCAGAGGATCCTTCCCCCCGAACCTCGACTCATCAGGTTAAGCTGGAGATTGAAAAATAACACATAAGGCGGCTGAATTCTTGAAAAATAAGTATATTTTTGGCGTTTTTCGACCCCTTTCGGCAAGGAAGGGCCCGCCGCATGTATTGATACGGTGAAAAATTCGATTTTTTGCAGTTATACGCGATCCTACGGATTTTAATGAAGTCCAACAACTGATAACAGCAGTGAGTTGCGAGGATCCTACGCGAGAATGCAGCACTAGTACCTGCTCACGAATTTTTACATTGACTCTTACGGGAGTCCAGGGTCCTATAGAACTGGTCCCTGGCTCCGGCCTCTTCCAAAACAAACCAGCTCTCGCTTTTGAGGTTATCATGTCTATGTTATTGCAGTACCTCGCAAGGTTTTCTGTTATTCCTTATTATATTGCTGTTGGATTTTTTTCCTCAATGATTGTTCATAGACTCTATCGAAAATAACAGTGCGGCGCAGAATTTATTTATCGAAGTGTGGACATGAATAAATAGGAATTCTGAGCGAAAGTGATTCTACTTCCTCCAAGTCATTGTGTTACCGTGTCCTCCGCCGCAGCAATGTTCGGAAGAATAATTAGCTTCTCTGCTTCCAATCTAAAAGCATTGTTACCAGCAAGCATTAGCAGATGCACGAGACAGCTTCACATTACTGCCCCTGTTGCGGTCAAACAAAGTAAGAGTCTTTAATGATAACCTTTTCTCTCCCACACTTCGGCTGAAACGAAGTTGCTTCTTACTTTGGTACAGAGCTGAGACTGCTTCATACTAATCAGCACAAATAAATTTTTGTTGATTTGTTGGTGTGCAAATCGAATGAAGCAGCAGCACAAAGTTCGATCAGCAGTAGTTAGTTGCATAAAAATGGCGTAAGTCCGCAATCACATATCTCGTTTGCGGTGTCTGATAATCTGCGCCTCCATGTTATTCTTCTGAAAGAGAAAAAACTGACATCATTCCTTGAAGTTTTTGCAGAATTTCTTCTGCACAAAGAAGAAAATTTACGGCAGTTTTAAAGAATTACTGTTTAGTAGTTTACCGCTTAAAAAATAAAGTGTGACAGAAAGTCTGCGATGTTGCAAACTGAGTTATGTGATTGCCGACTTACACTATCGATAAGCCATTTAGACTAGGAGATGGTGATTTCATCATCTCACAAGAAATTTTGTTTTTTTTGTGCTTTGTCTTTTTCCTTCAGTAGTTGTGCACATACCTAGCTCATTGTCCTTCATCAGCAACATCACCGGACTTGAGAGATTCCTACCACCTAGAGTGCCGTTCTCTCCTATCACTGCCACTTTTCTTCATTCTGATGTCACCTCCTGTTGAGAGGGTTAACCGCACCATCTCTATCGCCTTTAATCTTAGTCAACATTATTAGACTTTCTTTTCATATTCTGTTGCGGAAACTTCCAGCACAATTATATCACTCTACTTTTTATTTAGTCTCATGATGTTTTGTTCAATTCTACAATTTCATGGATTTCTGTTGCAATATTTTCACTTTTTTTTTCCAGTTATTGAAACCCGTAAAGACAAGCAACTTATAATTGAAGGTGTTTACATGAATTCTCCCCGTGAGGAAACTCTGTTGAGACACAACGAAGATTCTGATGCTTGTGCAGTTTGTCGTCTAAACGTGGAGATAAAACACACGGTAAATTGGTCCTTATTTTGCAAGTAGGAACTATCGATTTCTTGGGATGGATTACTTGTGAACACTTGTTTTTCCTGGGCGTGCATAAATTTTGTGATCTAGGATTTCATCAAGGGGTTACTTTCCCCCATTGACTTGTAACACAATATAGACCGCGCACTAGACCTGACCTTAAGCCGGGGAGGTAAGACAGCTAGGGGGGTAAATCAGGGTAAAGATGCGCCTTCAGCTTAGTCGATACAGCCAAGCTTCTTAGGTGATATGGAATGGGTAAACTTTCTTTCTAGATGACCCTCTTAATATCATATTTTGTCCTATTCTCACAAATCACACTCTTTTCTAGGATGTGCTAATTTTGAGCCAGTTTATTCGAAAAGATGGATGTATGCTACCTCGGAGGATCACAGGCTTATGCAGATTACAGCAGAGACGAATTGGCAACATGGTAGCGATGGCAAACAAAGCTGGTAAGATCCTTTCTGTTTAACACAGTCGAACACTATAATTTTTTTACACTTTATTCGTGGAGTTATTTTTTCTATTACAATGAAGATGGACGTGATTTATATCCATCAGTTAGCAGTAAAATGAACTGGAAACTGGCAGTTAATGAGCAAGGATAAAACTTTAGTCTCGCTCCATCATTTTTTGTTTCTCCTGAATTTTACTCGGCGGAAAAGAACTTCTGAACCTTCAGTATTCCAGGACAAAATTCTACAACCAGTTTATATTCATTAAATGCTTGAAAAAAAAAATTACTGAGGGTGATTCGATGGACGCCACATTATGTGTCAAAGCTACATGCTATGTATCGCATCGACTGGTTCTATTTTTTCAGCTACTCATCATTTTTCTCAAATTTCGAGATCGCAATTCTGTTGTCAGGAGACTAAAGAATTCACTCACTAATTTTGACAAACAAATTCAAAGTAATATAGGCGTGGTTTTTTTAGGGAGAAAATATTGCATTCGAGTGCAGTTTCAATATCAGTATCGAATGCGGTACTTTTCCTCTGAAAAAACTATGCCCTAATTACGTTGAATTTGTTTGTCAAAATCAATAAATGAATTCTTTAGTCTCCTGGCAACAGAATTGCGATCTCAAAATTTGAGGAAAATGACAAGTAGCTGAAAAAATGGAACTAATCAATGGGATGTATTGCATGTCGTTCTAATACAAAATGTAGCATCCACTGAATCACCTCAACTGCCACTCAACCACTTCTTCTTATGCACCATATGCATTTGGTATGATGATATGTGTATCAGATGAACTTAAAAATTTAGCTCAGATAGAGCTGTACTTAATCAGTGATCTCTTCATGTTGTGTACAGAATTATTTCTCAATTCTTTCTACTCTACAGGTTTAATGACATCTCTACTTCCGAGGGCCCGAGAGAGGGATCCATACAAGAGGCGAAAGGAACATCTCAAATTCAAGGTGTACTACGATGAGTCCACAATCAAGCCGCCCAGAGACCCGTTTGCTCCGCGGAAACTTGTCCCTAAAGACAATTGGTTCTAATCCTTGACCCGACGTGTCTCGCTACTGATATCATTTTGGAGGTTGAATGTCTATAATCACAGAATTTGTCAAGTTTTTTACTAGCAATCAAAGCAACATCTTCTGAGAAAAATAAATTAATACAACCCTCAGTTCATGTGCTGTATTTTTCCGGTCATGAGCTCATTGCACGGGAGTTTGTCTCTCCTTTTAAGATCATATTCCTTATTTCTACATTTTTTTTTTTTTAAACACCAAATGTTGCATTAAAAATAGTGAGATCTTGGATTAGTGATTGCTACCTGTAACATGTATTGGGAATAAAGTTTTTATTGTTTTTATGCACTTCTTTCTTTTATTAAATCCAATTAATGGTCCTGATAGTGCGCCTAGAATTTTTGAAAAAAAGCTTTTAATTGCGCTTATTTGTATGTACTTTGTCTGGACAATTTCTAGCTCTACGTTTGTGTAAAAGCGAGTGTAGTTTTTTTTCTTTCATAGGTAACTTAAGGAAAGACAGAGAAATAATAAGATGAATTCAATTTACATTAGTTACCATATATTTGATTTCGTAAAATAAAATAAAAGTGCTTAAGAAGTAATAATTATAATGATAATACATAAAGAATATTACAGACAAAATATGCAAAAATCATGATAAAGAAGAAAAAATACAATCAAAATATGCTAACATGATAAAGAGAAATATATAACAAAGGTTTTTTCCAGCAAAAGGTTGTGATAGTGTGTATATAACAAATGAGGAAAATTAGGAAGTAACAAACATCACACGATTATGTACCATGACGTTAATAATTTTGGTAACGATAAACATAGTTTTTGTCACAAGGATGAACAGCTTTAAAATATCCACTCAAATCAAACTTATTTTAATGCAAAACACATTGGTCAGAAAAAATTCAAGCATTGAAAACTGCAGCCTATGTGTTGGTGCTCAAAAAATAGCAAAGTGTGCAGGGTTTAGAAATTGCTGGGCTGAAAAAATTCAGTTATCAGCATGAACATTCGAATCATTCATGCATTTTTCTTTTTCAGCGCTAGTCGAAAATGACGAGTTCAATGGATTTTAATAACAAAATCAAACTTCTTTTCACTTGTAGCAAGGAAAATTAAAATTGTAAGAAAGAGTTCCCTACTTCTTGGGGGAAAAAATAACAAAAGAGAACCAAAAATAAAAATTGAGCTATAAACATATGATGATAACCATAAATAATAAGTAATAAATGTTAGAATGAGCAATCAAACTGGTTTCAATCATAATTAACCAGGAAAATATATACAAGAATACTCAACGGGTAGAAAGAATGAGAAGAGAAAGGCATTTTAAAAAAAAAACTCAGAATCTTCTAAATAAAAAGCTGGTACAACACTTCTTCCATAATTTGTTAAAAATAAACATAATAGGAAAGGAAAACACATTAAGAGGATAGGGGGGGATACTTAAATTACTAAAGAAAAAGAAAAAAAATGTACTGGGTGGAAGAAAATTGAAAAAAAAAAAAAAAAAAAAAAAAAAAAAAAAAACAGATCCAAGCCAAGAAATAAGAAAAAATGAAAATCTTTCTCTTGCGTTAATGTACTCAAAATGAGGGAGTGAGTTAATAGTCGGGTTCTTCCAAAGATGACATCAAGAATTCTCGACTGCTCACCTGGATTGATGAGGTAGTCTCGACCCTTGACCCATTTCATGTAAAAATGAAGAACCAACTGTAAGCGGCAGAGCTACAAAGAAAGTAACAAAGCCCTATGTTTTGTTCTGAAAAGTTCAATGGTTAATTTGCATACACAAGCAAAGCCCGAAAGAAAGCAACTTTATGTACAAACCAGCGCAATTACAGGCAGGCACCTAGCGCAGTAAGATGTTGAATAAAAATACACACAAGTTCAAATATTAACAACTACGAGAGAGATTTACATTGTTTACTCGCATGAAAATGGAAAACGAATACTACATTAGAACTCTTACCTGGGTCCTTTAAGTAGTAAGGGATAATATTCGCCAAATACAATTTCTAAATTAGTTTCTACAACTTCAAAAGATCAAAATCAATATAATATAATAAAATAATAATAATTGTGAATGTTGGCTACATCCTTCTCACTCTCAAAAGAGAGGGAAGAGGAGCCAAGATGGAACCTAAAATGAGACGTAACACATGTTATGTGCAAAGAATATACCTCAATATATAGCTGAACATATGTACATATAATATATGTATATTATTATCACTACCAAGAGACATGAGTTCGCAAAAAATGCATATGGGGAAGAAATTAAGTGAACACTACTAGTTCCAAACGCATTGAGACATTTACAATCAGAATTTCAACTACCCTTAAATGCCCTCCTTAGTAATAAAAATCCAAAGGCACGTTGAGTAATTTAATCAGAAAAATGAACTGGTGTCCGATAAGTGTATAAATAGAAACAATGTATGAATACATAATACATACATAATACGTTACAAAATACATGTAAAACACAAATGTATAGATTCACCAAGTTAACAAAAAACTTGCTCAAAATATCAAGCGATAAAGTACAACAAAAGGTTTGTACCCATCACTTTATTTCCTAGTGACAACGGAAAATCTAGAAACACAATCAGGCACTTCTGAGATATGGATACAGAACCACATCAAACAACAAAAAATTGGAAAAAATCATTTTTAATCATTGAAGTATTTTTATTTTTTTTTTTTATAGTTTTTTTTTTTTTTTTTTTTTTTTTTTTTTTTTTTTTTTTTTTTTTTTTAAACATTTTCTTTTTTCTTCAATTTTTGTAACTTACTTTACGTTTTTCTTTGTTTGTAACCTTAACTTTGACTGGGATTTTTACAAAGTTGAAGCATGGAAATTTCCCGAGTTAAATTGTAATTATTGCCTTTAAAAGCCAAACTTATACTTTCGCGACAACTTTTGAGAAATTAGCACTCATAATGCCAGTAAGATGGTCAAAAATTGATTTCTGCTCAGAGTTAACTGACTGTAGGTCTACTAAAAATTTGCATAGATCCGAATTATAGGATCATTTTTTGTGAAAATTAAACAAATTTAACACAGCTACTCTAATGAGTACCAGTAGATTCCACATTACATGTGTCACAGCGAAATTAACTACTTTTTTCAACATTTTATGGATGTTCCAAATTTGTAAAAATCCCGTTCTATGAAAGACTAAACTTTCCTTCAGAGAAAGGGGAACAAATAAAAAGATGCCCCTTCATTAATAGATACCAGGTATATATGTATACATACCGAATAGCTGTAATGATAAACAAGATGACTAGTGAGTTAATACATTAGACAAAAAAAGAAAAAGGGGAAAACTGAGAAGAAAACGGTTTGACTTATCAATTTCTCATTCACAAACAAGTTAGGTAAACTACAAACTACCTACCCTACTGTACCCTAAAAATCTATAAAGTCAAAAATTTCAAATAAGACAGATTAAGCGTACTAAGTTGGTTTCTTTTTTTCCTTAAATTAAAGAGGGAAAGGAAACACAAATTAATTGCACATTACTACGCATTTGAATGCCCTAGAAAAATGAAGATACATTATTTGACAGTATGGACAAATCCTGGGTGAGGGGAGTTGCCCTTAACCAGTATCCTCTCATTTCCGTACCAAACCTGGATTTATAAATTTTGCTTCTATTTTCGCATCAGTGTAAGGCTTAAAATATCAGTTACTGCCAATAATGCAACCAGTAGATGGAGGCTGCAGAAACGATGATCATTTTGGAATGATATAGATGGGATCTAGCTGCATTTTAGACATGATCTATTCTTTGTAGTCTACTTTACTTTTGCCTAGGTCACCAACCTGACTTTCAACTATTTTACGAAAGAAATTAGGCAGTGTTAAACAAGGAACCACTTAGGGAAGGGTTAACAAAGAGCAAAATTTTACTCACAATGGGGTAAAGTGTACAATTTGAAAATTCAGAGCTCATAAGCATTAAATTCAAATGTTGGAGGCAAAAAGCATGATGGAAAATTTCTGATCACAATTTCTCCCATGAGCTTAGCAGAGCAAAGGAAATGATACTCCTGAGCATGAGGTAGGTGCCTATGCAACTAAAATGTTAAATTTAACACAATCAAAATTTTGATTTAAGACCTCAAGTGGTTTTCTTAGGTTTTAAAAATATAGCTCCGGACAGACAAAAGTAGGTTTCAAGAACAGGAAATAAATGGAATCAGTTATCCTCTAGGGAACTTGGGCTGAGGAAAAATATGCACTTGTTTGCCTTCGCGTGACTGCAAAATTGAATCAGTTTTTTATGGTTTTTTCATTTTTAAATCTAACAACTGTTCTTGAAATTACAACTTTGATTCAAGGAAAACCAAGTTTTCACACTAGTGACAGGAAATGGGTTTTAAAATGATAAAATTTGAGGTAAGATATGTGTGACAAACAGAGAGTTCAAGCATTAGAGAAAAACTAAATAAAAGAGAACAGTGCATTAGAAAAATATTTCCAGACTCTTAATGACTTCTTCTTGATTAATTTGACATGAGGCGTTGGTTGCTACTCATATTAAACGGTTACCTTGGGGCCAGGAACCAACTAGAAGAGCATTAAAATTGCTTAATATTTTCGCAATTTAAATATCAAGGGTCATCTTAAAATTCCATCCCAGAGCTTTTAAATCTTGTTAAAAATTAAGTTCAATAAAGTTACCTTAACACTGACATGGATAATGGTTCCCTGAAAATAAAATTATTTGGTACAATTTTCATTCCTGAATATTTAGCCCTCTGCAAAATGATAGGGAGGGGAGAAGGAGATCAGCAAACCTTGAACATTGGATTACAAAAAAACTGCATTAATTCATTGAGAAAAGGTTTCTTATTGATAGCCTAAGTAAATCAAAAATTTTCGGGCAATATTAAAACATTTTAGAGGTGCCTAAATCAATTTCTTCCTTAAAAATCAAAAACTGATCTATAGAGTGTTTTGAGATAAGTCTCAGTAAAAAGAGGATCATGAATTCCAATTGTCAAGACTAACATCATCGTTTCACCTTAGAAAAATAAAGTTTGAGATAAAATAATGAATCGAGGCAAATGCTGATGCATGGTTTTTGATTTATGCCGGTCACAAGTGTTGGTGAAAGAGAGACAAAAGGGAGAGAGGTATTTTAAGCATCCTTAAATTATGCTCAATTTAAATTTGTTGAATTTTCGTACAACTAGGACACAAGACAATTTCACGCAAATTTAAGGATTAAAACTGAATAAGAAACAATAAAATTAAATACGACTAATTCACACACAGGAAAAAAGAAAGAGAGATATTATTAACATGAATTATTGCTGAAAATTCAGTCTACAGTTCAAAATTTGTACTAGCTGTACTTGATGAATATTTTAGATGGTGAGAGAGAGAAAAAAAGACTTCAATTACCTACGATAAAATAGATGGCAAATCAGGGCTTTCCGAAGAAAAATTTTGCTTGCTTTGTCAATCAGTCAAATATAAAATACATCACAAATTCTTGTCCAATAAAGATATTGATTATTCCCCCTTCAAAGTGATCTCCTGACAGGTATTGGTAACAGAAACGTAAAAAAATGCCAGATTCAACAAAAATTTTAGTGAAATAATTTACTTGATCGAAAAAATACCCTATCTAATACATTTCCGGAGAGAAAAATGGCTACATCTTTACGTTTATTAAGATTGGAATTCAAGAAAAATTTATTATCAGTAGTTGTGCTGTGAAATGCCAAAAAGATGGTAAATTCAATTTTTTAAGAGTCTAACGACAGTAGGCATACATTGATTCCAAAGTTGGTGGACTGAATGATTTTTTTTCTGACTATAAGAAAACAATTCGTTTGGTAAGTCTTTCTCCTTTACTTTTTAGATTTCTTACAACTTCTTGGTTTCATGTTTCTAAATGTCACTGTCTTTAGAGATTAGATACTATACTTCTTACTTTTACCGACTAAAGTTTTGATTCAGGCAAAATACACAAGAAAATATGTTCACTTGGTGCGATAATTCAGGAAAAATTTTGAAAAAAGAGATTATTCACGTCTTGACGTTTTTGCCCACTGGGTGCATAGCATTTGGTTTTCGTTACACTGAACAGCATTTTCAACATTGTACAAGTTCTTACAACTTAGGATCTAACAAACGAAAAAAAAAAAAATAGAATTTAAAAATAAAAATATAACTTAAGACTTTTTAAGTGACTAAGGCAAGATATTATTGTATGATTGCCATGGTATCAAGAGCTGCGAGAGAAGGGTGAAACAAGGTGATGAACAAAATATTAATGTCAGCCACGAGAAAAAGCATTTGTGAAATGGGTAGGTAAATTACCCAGCTTGTGGATACAGTACAGAAAGACACCATTTACAAAAATTAGAAACACTGATAAATGTAGGCATGAGGTCAAAGCTGTGTCCAAGTACTTAGCAAACTTAGGTCATGAGAGAGGGAATGAATTTTTACGATTTTATGCATTTTAGTTGATATATCATGCTTGAAAATGCTCGACACAATAACAGGGAAATAAAATTTTCCAATTCTTCATCATTAATGGGAAACGATTTAAAAAAGAGGAAGCAAATTACTGCTCTACTTTTGTTGTATGTAATTCTCCATCCTGCGCATACAGCAATAGAGGAAAAGTAATCTGAAACGGGTTCTACCTATAACTAACAGCCAGAGACTTGGACACCGAGCCTAAATGTTTGGGTGGGCCGACACGGAAGACTATCAGAGGGGTGCTACATTTGAGCATCAAGTTTGGTGAGCACAGATAAAACTATCCCTCCAAATTAAGATAGAAAAATGACCTGTACTTCTGTAACGGAACCGTTTTTTTTGTATCAATGTTCTAATTCTGCATTTTGATTGTGTTCTTGGCAAATAAGAGATAGAATATAAGGATAATTAGATTAAACATTACGCGGAGAAGACAAAGGAAAAATATCGATAAAATTTGAAGTCAGAGCTTTTGGATGCAGAGATTCCTTTAGGAGCAAAACGCAAGAACACAAGAAAAGAGTTGACTTAATCTTGGCGAGGTCATTTACTAGTGAAGGATTGTGTTTTTAGCAAAGCAAAATCTGTTGTTCAAATTATTTTGTGACGGGCCAACATGGAAAGTTAGCATTCGATTTTGTATTAAAAGGTATATTAGGATTACAGAGAGGTATTACAGATATAAACAGGTATTCGATGGTCATTTTAACCAGCATGTGCCATTTCCTAGAGGATGAAAAATTAATAAATTTTCATGAATGAAATGATGATTAAATGACATGCAAAGTGGCTGCTAAGTCTTAAACCTTCACACATCTACATCCTGTGCTTCCTCCATAGAAGACATTTTCGCCTTTAACTGGAATAATTTTCCTCAATTGGAATTTATGTGTTAATGTACCCAAAATTTTTCTGCGATAGCTAGTATCAAATTAGGCAGGAATAATCATAATGGTTGAAGTGGACAAATTATAATCTTTACGTAGCTACACACTGAAATTTTACAAAAAAAAGAGATTGGAATAGGGGATTAAACAGGCTTAGATGCAATTACGTAGGTTTGTTTCGGTTAGCGTGGATTTCCCAAGGTAGTTCGACAACAGGAGAGAAGAAAGACACAATTATCAAGTTTCATTTTACACACAGTGAAAGAAAACATGATTTGTTTGTTCGTTCTCATGAAACTGGGTTTACATGCCTTTCTGCAAAAAACGTCAAGGTCAGATAGTATCGCCTAGCCTCGATTAGGAATGCGCATAACATTAGATTTTGTCATCAGATTTTGGAAATAACTCCATTCCTGCAGATCACAAAAAAAGTTAGAAAAAAACACTCTGGGCTATTCATATTTTCTCGTTGAGTGTTCATTTTTTAGCAACTTAACAGCATTTACCATACGAAATGACAACGTCCCCGAATTGAATGCATAATATAATAACGAAGCAGCACTACCTGTAGACCTTGTAGGCTTTGAAATTAAAAAAACAAGACATGAAGAAAATTTAAATTCTTATGAAGGACTGAACTCACATAAAACGGAGTAACATAAGAATAATAATTCGTAAAATTCAGATTCATTAGGTCAGATTCATCAATGACAGCAAAATGAAAATATTCAAAAATTTATACATTGTCAAGAGACTTTCAGGGCCAATTGTTGGTGCAATTAGCTGCAACTTATTTATGTGTCGTCCCTCATGCTGTTTTGAGGTACCAACTTAGAGGTACTAATTGGAGAGTCTTTCTCTTAGAATGTTTCTTTCATTTAAAACATATAAACTTTTTGCAATCGCTGAAATAACACTGTCACACAATATTTTCGTACACTGACGTATTTATTCTTGCAGAGATGATTCAAAACAAAATGAGATTTTAGGATCCTTTGAGCGAGACACTACTCAACAAGCTTTGATCATGTTGGACTTACTTCAGCAATTGCTGGGAAAGAATTTTGCAGAGCATTTCCTTTGTAAATGTATAAAATAGCAATAAATTCCTTTTTATTATATTAGCATCATACTTGCTAAAATATTTGCCTTATATTTTGTACAAGATAAAACGTAAACTGGAATTCGATTAAAAGTAAATGAAATCAGTCTTACAATGTTCTGACTTAACAATTTGTATAATCTGAATATCTAAAAATTAGAAGGGAAAAATCAAGGCAACATTATTCCGAAGACAACAGGCCTTGGTATTACCACTAATGCCTATTCATGTGGAATTGAGAGATTGGTAACCGAACTATGCCATATCCTTGTTGAAGAGTACAAAATAATGAAGGGAGATGGAGCATTTGGAGCCGATTCGAGAATATTTCTTCCAGTAAAATGCAAAAAATTTTAATGCATTAATGCAGTTTGAGTACAGTTTCAGTTAAATTGACAAGATATAGCACACCCTGATGCACTAAATTTGACACAAGAACTTAAAGCGAATAAACAAAAAAGCTCGACTTCAAAATTTGGACTAAGAAAAGTAATTTTCAGTGAAACATGCTCGTCAAGACTGAATTTCAGCATAAAAACTAATGCCTTATTAAACAAAATCACATTCTTCAAATTATTGAGCTGAATTAAAGTTATTACAAGCCATTTATAGCAAAGATGTTATGCAAAATATTGAAGGATAAAAAGAGGTAAAATTGCTTAAGAAAAGCGGCGAGAACCAAATAACAGAATGGGCAATATAGGAACTTCAAAGTGTCATGCACAAAACACAAGGCTACATGCACAACATTGGTCGAAAAGACATAAGACGTCACAAAGGTTCTATCCAGAAACATAGATACCACTAGCTTTTACAGCGATAAGGTTGTACATGAAAGACAAATTTAATAATGTTTAGATGTACACAAAAGCTCAGGAGCACTAGAAAAAGAAAAAGCAGATACTAAAAACAAACGATGCAAAAAGGCAACGTCAACTCCTTGCATTAACCAGATCGGAGACATCAAAGCTGTACTTTCATTTCTTTCAGTCAGGGAATGACTGTCATGGCTTGCCTGGGCAATAACAACTCAGAGTCAATGAAGGTTACAAGGTCAATTTGTAAGTTACGTTACGAAGCATAATACATTAAATTTGCTTAACTTCTGGTTTGGTTGCAAACATTTTTGCAAATTAATTTATACGGACAAAGTTTATCATAATATAAAGGAGGAAAAAACAATAGCAATAAAAAAAAGGAGAAAAAATATGTATGAGGTGCTCTAAAGGTAAGAAAAAGGAAATTATTTGATTACGATTCACTCATTTCTGCACCCACTCCTCAAATCAGAAGTTTCTACACCCCCATATATGAATCCATCTATTCAAGAGAGTAGAAGGTGGACAAAAACTGATTGGGACAAATAAGTAAATGCGGATGAGCAATTTCTACCGTCAGACAAACCGAGATGAAATGCATGGAAAGCACAGGGAATTCCATTCACCGATTACATAAAATGATGATAAAAATGATCACGGCTTTGCATAACTCTTTTTATATGATTTATCTGTATGTTGATCTATTGTAGCTGTTAAAGACTTCCATTCTATTCTCTAGATTTTTGCTTGTCATTTTTTCAACTGGATTATTAACTTCCTCCTTTGAATGAGAAAACAATACCTCTGTTCGCAGAAAATGGGTAGTGCATTTAAATATCAAGGGAGTGTTTTATTTCTTTTCCAGCAGACTAAAATTTCCCATCTCTTTCTTTGACTTTGAAAGAGATTTGAGGCATGTGGAGGCTATTCAATTTGAATTCATGGAATGGATTTCTGTGCGGATAAAAATAGTATCTTCATCTCAGATAGTTGTCAGGAGCGCAAAAAGACAAAATACGACTTTACAGCAAAGAATGTAGGCTTGCATTGATCGGGGATTTCAACATTTTGAAATGAGTTTCTTTACACAGCATTTGAGAAAAGAGTTGAACAAAGCAACTCGAAGAATTCACAGACACTATTTAAATATGATTCATTTTGAGGGTACTGTCACCTTCATAAATTCAATTCTGACTGAAGAAACGGACAAGGTAAACAAGCAATAGCAGTAGCCTGTCAGATTAAAGAAGTTCCTTTGTTACACTTTAATTGACACCAGTGAAAACGGCAACGATTTCCTACCTCGAGTTTTTTTTGGTTTTGAATTCTTTTCAAGGTTAGATGCAGACATAAAAGTGGTGTGAAGATTTAGTTCAGGATTAAGAGAACCCTAAAACTAATCTTTACACTACTTTAATGGTTTTATTTAACTTTGAAAACTATTAAGAACAAAAAATAACCTTAAAATTGGACAAATGTCTCTGGTGGTTTCTCCTCAAACCAATTCAATTATTACTAAACTTGTTTACAGTTTCAGACAGCTTTTCAATACAAGTAGTCGTTAGTTCACTAATTCTTGGCCGCTCCATTTCCGGTTCTGTTATTTTGTCCGGTCTCTTGATTTAGAAGTTTCATTTTTTTTTTTAATTATTTTCCTCACTCCACTGCAGATAAATTTATCAGAGATTAAAAAATAACCTTAAAGGTAATAGTAGAATAGTCACAAGTAATATTGTAGAGAGGAGCAACCAGTTAAGAAGAAATTTCCAGATAAAAGATTTTGGGAGTACGATTCGTAAATTAACAAGAATAATCTTCAAACATGATTTTCGGAAGACAGATATTGAATTGAGTTGATTTTGGCGAGAGAGAAACAATATTGTAACAGAGAAACTTGACGACAGAGAAAAAAATAAGGGGTTAAATTAAATGCAACTCTAACTGATAAGCTTAAACTTAAAATAATTCTAAACAATAAAGGATATAATTAGCAATTTTAGAAGCCAAGTACCTTTTCGTGACAGCAAGACACCCTGTGGCTCATGGCTTAAAAAAATTAAATTCTGGAGTAGGGGTAGGAAACAAAGATGTGCAATTTTCTCTAAAACATTGAAACAGGATTTTTTCCCCCTATGAGCTTGAAGCATAAAATGAACACAATGTGTTAAAGGAAAAGAAAATAACTCGAAAAGTCAAAGAAAATAGGCCCAGCAGCAAAATCGGAAAAAAGGGAAATTTTGTCAGGATCACTCTACTTGTAATACTAATGTTCAGACAGAAATATCACTAATAGTTGGTAGATTGGCAAAAAAATTACTCAAAAAATAAGTTTTTTACAAGCAACTTGCAATTTGCCATGAGTTGGCTGGTAAAAGTGTTGAATTTCATTTATGATAGACATTACCCCACTTTGGGTTCTCTGTTTACTACGTATTTCCGAGGTCAGTAGGATATTTTGAAGGACTCACATTCTCAATAGAGTTCTAACATTTCGAAATAGACAAAATAAAATTTTGAGACTGATGGACAATATTGAATTCCAATACCTACTTGTGAACAACAAAAAAAAAAATCTCTTTGAGTTTAACAAAAAAGAGATAATTAATGAGTTATCTTCAATCGAACACTGTATACATTAGTTCCAGAGAGAAATGTTTAGAATCCAAAAACTAGGCTATCTTCTTAACAATGATGTATTCTTCACATTTAAGGGAGAGCAGTACATATTTTTCAAAAATATTTTTTCACAGTGATTTCATCCTTCACATTCCATTTTCAAACTAAAAAAATTATCAACATTGAAATTTGGAATTTTCCTCGATAAAGACAGCATTATTCCTCTTTCTCCTTTCTATTTAGAATGAAGAAATACTGGGGGGGGATCCAAAATCCAAAATTTCTAATAATTCTGAAAAAAATAAAATTTTCTTCAAACATACATAATGAGCCTTCTAAATCTGCCTCTAGCGAGGATACATCACTGTACAAGGAAGATAAAAACATGTTAAAAAAAGAGCAAATAAAACAAAAGGAGAAACAGGCACAGTAAGTTAAATTCAATGTAATTAAGCAAGTAAGACTTTAAGAGTTCATAATGCAACATAAATTCCTATAGGCCTAAATTTAGGGTAAAGAAAAACAAAGGGAAAATTAGAGGATGCATTGCTTCATTGGAATCTTCGGTCCATAAGATCAAGAGCGATGGATTCATGCTTATAACTGATCAATGGACTGACGATTCAAATTCAGACATAATAAATCTTGAGTTAGGAGGATGAAAAACAACTTATGTAAATTGAACATATGTACTAGCTTTGTACATTAGCCAGATCAGGAACCTAAGACAAAGGAGAAGGACCCTGCAAAAGATCTAATCTAATTCAGACTTCATAATCAGCCTCGCAAAACAAGAAGGGAAAGAGGGTACTACAGTACAGCAATTTTAATGATTAACATTTCCAAATGTTCAGTTCTACTTATTTTTTCCTATTATTCTGTGTATAATCACCGACATGAAATGAGCACATATGATTGCTACAAACAATCACTGACTACAGAAAATACATAATGCAGTTACACTTGCAGTCTGTATGGTGTTAAGTTTTCTAGATTTAGTGTTAACGTTTAACTGTCGGAAAATGAGTCAAGTGTCAGAATTTTCCTTAAAGAATGTGAGAAATTCTTCTACAGTGCAACAGATATATCCTAGCATTTGCCGATGTTTTAACTCATCTGGCAATATATTTGGGTAGGCATGCGCTTCACCAATTTTAGGTCCGGGTGCTGTTGGATTGCTAACATATTAAATTGCAAGCTATTTTTATAAAATTCAACATTTTAACCGACAGACTCCAAAAAGAACTGAACTCAGAAAAAAATAAATAATATTCACAATAAATGGTAACGAACACACCAGACGACTAAATTGAAACATAAAATGACAAGAAATATGTATTCTAGTTATTGTGAAAAAAGATATGATAAATGTTGATCTTGGTAATAAGTAAGCTGTGTGCACTATTTATTGGTCTTGCTAATGTTATTGAGCGCTCTAATTTTTCTTTTTTAGGAATCAGATTGAAAACTAAAAACCTATCAGGATTTGTCAGAGCCTGATTGAAATGTTTCATGCCATAGTTAGTCCATGAGATATTCAGAGAGCGGAGATTACAAGAAATATTATTCCAAAAGGGATCTTGTGAGTCTGAGGTTTAGTGTTTCGTAATAGATCAGATTTTGAGCAATTTCAGAACGAACATCAGGAGGGATGGTTCTTATGAAATTTCAAAGGCAGCGGGCAGGCTCCCAATCAATTTTGATTATTTCAGAGGATTAAAAGGTACAAGCTTAGAGCAGTTTACTGAAAAAAATTGATCAAGTAAGATATTGAATTCAGGACAAGTACAAATTTGATCAAAATTGGCCCTTCAGAAATGATAGAGTTATATTGTAGTAAATGTAAAATTTTTCAACCCAAAAATATGGGTTAGCTTGGAGAATCTACAGAATTTTTACTGTTATTGAGGATATTTGTGGGTCCTATTAAATTAAAATTCTCATGACAATTATAATTAAATCCTCTCCTTTGAGAACAGATTAAAAAGGTCAAGGGTTCTCTGCCAGCGCCACTGTGAGCCCTTCACATTCGACAAGGTTGGAGATTTTTTTAGTAAAAAAGAGGTAAATGACATCCCCTTTCCCGAATGGTTCTTTGATTTTTAGATAAGTTGAGGATTTAAAACACAAAAACAATATCAGACACACAGAATGGCTCTACAATAGTGCCAATTACTAATGGTCCGATCACAACCCAAGCAATCACTGTGTTCGCTGAAAGGTTTTTTTACTGATTCATTTCCTCTCTGCTTCACATGCAATTACATCCTTTGGACTAGCAACATGGATGTGAACTGAATGATACTAACGATTCAGATGATTTTTGAATGAAATTTTTGTCTCAAAATAATATGAACCATAAAATTCACATTCTCAAAGGTGGACTAGCATTGACTAAAGTGGCTTGCTCCAAGAGCTCACAACATCCTTCTAAAGACACACCATACAGTATGGAATCGTTTGAGAGATACATTAAGCTGAAAGGCAAGAAATGGTTGACAGAAGTTTAAAGACATTTCACTTAACTTTAAGTGACCAATAGAGGGAGAAAAAAACCAAAAATAGGGCAATTTCGAATAAAACCGTTATTTTTTAGTTTCACTCAGTTCAAACAAAGGGGGGAAGAACTTCCACGGAAAATTCTGAGCATCCAGCACTAAACAACAAAATAAGAAGTGTGAAGAACTAAAAATAATGGTACAGAAATAACTGAAGTATTACAAGCCAAAAATAATGATAAGGTAGGAGAAGTGGGCAATGTTTGCAACCGCAGTTTATCGGGTGAGTAAAATGACTAAGAGAACAGTCAGAATTAAAGGAAACAAAGAAAAGGAAAGAAACAATTAAAGTATATACATGTAGAATGGATGTAAAATATTTGTACACGGGTACATAGGTATGTAAAACTTGAATATTATACAAACATGAGAATGTTTTTATCTGAAAACAAACGCATTCCATGTATTGTAATAAAACTAAAATATATCACAATAATTTGGTAATATCTAACGTAAAAAAAAGAAATAAGTAAATAGATAAATATAAGATCAACTTAAGTCAACTTAAGTAGGAATTCTCTAAGTATATTATTGATTGCTGCTTATAATTTCTTCAGGATTTTTTCTTCTTTTCTTTTTTTTGCCAGAGAACAGTAACAATTATGAATAATAAAAGAATCAATAACTAAACTTGAGTTGGAAAGATCTTCAGGTGAGCTCAATTTTAAGGTAAAATTGAGTTGTTCCAATGAAAATACAGCTAAAGAGATAGTTAAAGGAACACAAGTTAACAAGCTGAAGAACTGCGAAAAGGGATCAAATTTATACCTGATAAAAAATTTTAAGTTTGTCTGTTAACTTGGGTATGAGAGACTGCTCTGAGAAAGCGGCATTTTCTTGCATCAAACAACCACAGCGAGGTAGAAGATGAACAGAGAAAACTGGAGTTTGGCAGAGATAGAATAAATCTAAAAATGATCACATTCAAGAAAAAATCTTTCTGCGTATCTCAGGTGAAATTTTAGAGAGGAGAATTAATTTTCACATTTTGATGATAATTTGATTTTTTTCCGCAGGAAGCTCGCTAAAATTATCTTAAAAGAATAGACGAGGAGAGAGATGAAGAAAAGCAGCAAAAATAATGTTGATAACAGCAACAGTAAAGATGATGATCTTCCGAAACTGTGAATTCTTGATTTCTTATCCTCTCGCTCTTTGCCGAATAGGAGACCTAATAGACTGTACTGATTCTTTGCTGAGCTCTCAAATGAAAGTACCATACAAAATATGGTTGCTTACTTATGAAGATCCAGTTGAGAATACATACAACAAAGGATATTATGATGACAAGGAGGGAGCCTCTAATCACTTTCCCGATAAATTAATCTCACAGACAAAAAGAAAGAGGAGGTACATTAGGAGATTAGAAAAAATTAAAAATTGCAGGATTTTTAAAAATAAAAGTCTCAAAAAATTCTTCAATGTCTGAAATTATGGACACCGATAAAGAAGTTCATAAAAAGCTCAAAAAAGCTCGAGGAAATCAATCAAAACATCAGTGCACGAAATATACATAGTAAAAATAGAAATAATGATAGGAGGATATTGGGGAACCTCACTTTAAGATTGACTAATTTGACAAAAAGGAAAAAAAAAGTTTTTCAAAAAATTGTTACTCTTGGAATAACAATAAAGACTTTTTACATAACCTACAAGAAAAACAAACGAAAATATGGCAACAGTAAACTTACACACAAACCAAATACTTAGAAAATTGGGGAGAATGTGTTGGGATATTAAACTTAAAAAAAAAGAAGGAGAAAAAAAATAAACAAACCTGAAACAAAGAAGGATATATGTGGATGAAAAAAAGGGGAGACCCCACTAACAAAAAACATGAACACCCCAAAAAGATTCTGATACAATCACCCAAAAAAGCTAGGTGTGCCTAGTGGCTCTCCCAAATGTGATTGTTAAGTCCTAAAAATAAATATAAATACAAACGTATCTACAAAAGCAAGTTACCTAAAATTAAGAATACCTGATAGAAAATGAAATCAACGAATTAAACAGGAGTGAAAAGCGATCACGCCAACAGAGTTAAACTGCCCTTTGAAATTACAGAAATCATTGCATCCATGTTGCTTGATGAGGGGGGTAATGGATCATTATTAGCAAAGGTGAATTAAATGGTCAATACTACACAAGGCAAATAAAAGCCACAGAGAAAATATAATGACAGAATATGAAGGGACACTTCTTCAGTGGTTAGGACAAAAGAAATTATTTCTGGTTCTGTAGCTTGTAAGAGTTTAGAAAAGAGGAGAATAGGAGCAAATACGAGATGTGGGACGATACTCTGACACATAGGGGGAAAAATGATTACAACGGCATAAATTATCCAGGGTGATAGATGGATGCATGACATAGTTAGAAAGGAGATAAAGAAAATAGAAGCAGAAACCAAAGAAAAAAAGGAAAACGGGAGTAATTCAGAATTACGTATTGATGGTTTGACTTAGATAAATGGCTTCATTCTAAACAAAGTTATTGCTTGCAGCTGACTACACTGAAATTCTGATCTCCAAATTTGAGTCCATTTGGAGTTACACTAGAGGTTTTCTTGGAAAATTATTTACACTCTAATATCTGAGAAGGCATGACAAAAATTGCAAAAGCCATTGCAGTTTTGTACGATGAATGAAAAAGGGATGGCACTCATCAAAAGAAATGACTATTAAAAAGGGATACATGATGGACTGGACACACTTTCTCTGAGGGTGCACGAGGGGAGCATGTAGTTTAAAGACGAATACTCATAATGATAGTATTAATTAATGTAAGGTGCGATTGGTGAACAACACAAGAATTTAGATATATAGTGATTTAAGTATCTTCATGACAGGCTTTCACCAAAATAAGAGGCTTCCAACAGATAAAATCTTATAGCAGATTTAAAAATGAGCAAAAAGGATACTTATTTCTTTGTCAGAGGAATAAAATTGAATACATTTGTAAATAAAAGTGTATACATAGTACTGAGTAGAAAAATCAAAATAAAGCGCCAGTTTACTTTTTCTTGGAAGAGTGTAAAATTTTTGTAGAAACGGGGAACTTGGATGCAGAATCAGCCACTTTTTAGTGATGAGGCAATTCCTAAGATCATGGGAAAATATACTTTGAGAATCCCTTCACAAAAGCGTATCGTTTCATTTAGAATAAAAACTGAAAAAGGGTGAGGAGGCTGCATAAATAATAAAACAACCACAAAATGCTTCAAAGAGTAGTGATAAACATGCGTTGAATGCAAACACATTCTACGTTCACATTACATTCAAGGGCACAACACTTCTAAAATGAGAAATCTAAAAAAGTGAAACATTTCCAGTATTTCAAGGTATAATTCTGGATTTTTCTTCACCTTCCAGTACCTTTAATTATCTCTCATCCATAAGACTACATGAAATTTTTCTTTTTTTTTCTTTTTATTTTCCATTTGTAATTTTTTTTTGCTTTTTCTTTTTTTTTTTTCATTATGATTTTTGTTTAACATCTTAAAACACTAATAAAACAAACAACAAAAAAGAGGAAGAGAGAAAAACAAATTTAAAAAAAGGTTACTTGCTGCGTAAAAGTAAAAAAAAGAAAAAGAAAAAAAATATTAATAAATAAAACCAAGGAGGGGAAAGAAATGAAATAGGTATAATATCTAAAGAAATAAAGATTTCTAAAACTGGAAGATTTGAGATCATTTCAATAAGACTATTGGGATTTCTTAAACACGTCAATTTTTTTCTTGTTTTAGGGAAAAAAGTGTACTCATCAAAATTTAAAATTTACTTTAAAATTGAATTAGTAAATTCTTAAAAGGTTCATTTTGGAGGGAAAAAGGGAAGAATGAAAACCAAAACACTCCGTCTACCTTCTATACAATATATAGAGTATTTAGAATTAAAACATGGTGGTTGTTTTTAGCTAGAGTTACAACATACCCTTCGGAGGTAATTTTTAGCCCACAACAGCGTGACACCTGAAAAATAACAAAAACAAAAAAAAATGTAGCTGTGAAGACAATGTTTCAACGTCGAATTAGAAGATCAGAGCAATTATTATTTCTTTTCATCAATATAAAAGGATCAGACATTTCGTGCAGAAAAAGATAAATGAGGAAAAAGTATATTGCAATTTTGTGTTTAGCCAATTTTAACCCCTTGAAAATGCAGAAACTAGTAAGAGATGTTCAGAATCCAAAGCTCGGAAACTAACATGATTTCGGAAGCAAGCCTGTTGAGTCTTTAATTATTTGAGGGGCATGATAGGCAATTATCACTTTTTTTGACCAAAAAATCATACTGATCATATGATAAATATCCTCCCCCAGTCAAAACAATCTACACTGTGATTCAGAAGTTCTGCACCACCTCAATAACCCCTAGGGTTCTTGTCCTTTTTAAGTAGAATCCCCATAAAATTTTGAAGTGGTCCAAAAAGTCTTTTACTTTGACCAAGGAGCACTCACAAAATACTGTCTTTATCTAAATTTGTTTAAAAGTTGCAGCGGTGATACATGCCTAATGCTAGTAGTGTGTGACTTTAGAATCACCCTGTTTATGACCAGCTGCAAATTCTTGCCAGATTGGCAAATGCGAATTCTGCGATAAATATTAAACTACGGGGACTTTAGAGTAATGGAAACATCTAGTATAATTGATACTTGAGTCAGTGACAGTTGCAATTGTTGAGTAGCAAATTAGTTTCAAAGCCTGGTAATCAAAGCGTATGAGTTATTAAATACATAATAAATTTTTTAATTTTGTAAAAAAAGAAGAAAAAAAAGGAATTTTTTTGAATGAAATTTCAACTAATTCCACTTGACATTATTCAAAACATTTCCGCTCTTTACTTTTCAAACAAATTTATGGTAACGATGTATGGTGAGGAAAGAAAGAAAGGAGGCCCATGCTCAGGCTTTAGTCTCCACAGAAGGATTTGAGAGATGATCGATCAAAGGTGTCCTTGAAGGCAGGCGATATACACTTGCTTCCATTCATAAATAAGTAGAGATGCAAAATTTCACGAAACTTTAAGAAATTAAACTTTTTCAAAATTCAGCGATGGACTCTGTATGCCAATTTCACTTATCAGCAAAATATTTCATATGAAACGTAGAATTTTATTCCATGAATTTTGCATCTCTGAATGTACACGTGCAGCAAAATATTCGACCTCTCAAAACAGTGAGAGGTGGCACGTCATCCTTTAAAGGGTGTCTAACAGTTAAGAAAAACCAAAATTGGGGACTTTCAGGGACTTTTAGGAAAGTTTTTTCAAGAAAAACGGAGACTTTTTTCCCGAAATAGGAAGAGAAAGGGATCTAGTTAGAGCATTAAAAGGCGTATTTTGTACGAATAATTTTACAAGTTATGTTGAACCCATGAAAACATGCGAAAAATCAAACAACACTTCAGTTTTTTATTCCTGGTTGTACTGCACCGCTGCGGCTGGCGGAAAAATTCGAAAATGCCGGTGTTGAGGACAATTTTTGTTATTTATTGGGGACCTACACAAAAAAATTGGGAGCTTTCGGAGATATCATGAACATTCTTCCAAAATCGGGGATAATCGGGGACATTCGGGACTTTAAAAGACCGGCAGACACCCTGCCTCAGTAAGAATTAAAGTACTTTTAGGAAGAGCTAAGATTGATTGATGAATCTTACCTTAACATAGGGGCACTCAAATTCACACGTAACATTACCATCTCGGGTGAAGACAGCAATGTGAAAACGGTTGCCGTGGGAGTCACCAACTAAAATATCACCGGCATCAGAAATATCGATGCCATTGGGAAAACTAGTAATACTTTCACAGCCTATTCTACGCAGGAATATACCAGCCTCATTGAACACAACGACGCAATGACCTTTGAAGTCACAAACAAAATATTCTCGACCTGAAAAAAAAAAAAAGAAAAAAAATGATTTCACAAAAATTTGTATGCAGAACACTGTCATACAATTCTATTTCTTCAAGACCCTGAGAGCAAATAAGCAGTTTTACTTTCATTTTGACTCTTCAAAAATCCAATTAAAAACAATAATGGGAATCCCTTGGGTTAGGAAATTGATTTAGCTACAAATAGCACCTTCACAAGGACAGATAAATAAATGAGAAAAAATTAACTGACTCTGCCAGTAATTTCACACTGTAACAGGACGTCGAAATAATTCAATACATCTTATAAATTCTGACTTTCTACTAAAGTATGTAGTTCGGGCCAGGAATGTTCTATCGGTTTTCAGTAAGCAATCGAATCAGTTTCTTGGGAGAATAATTACAAAAAGAGCGCCCTTACCAATAGCTAACGTCTCATCAGTTTTTCTTGCAAGGCAACCCAAAGGACAGACAATATACTAGGAAACAATGCTTCGATTTGAATTTCGTCTACTTTCAACGGAAGCAGTCTTATCAAAGTGAATGAATATTTCAAACAGGAAGTAACCAACAGCTTGCCGACAAGGTTTCATGTTAACACTCTTAGTTAATTAGTGTATTTTCCGAAGGAATATATTTTTTTTTCTTTAAATGGGAAGTGGGGATGAATCTTTAAAAAGATATTATCAAAAGCACTGAAAGAATGTAATTATTCCAGATATATGATCAACTGAAGAATTGAGTGTCATTTTTTGGAATAAAAAGTAGATATTAGTCATTTTAAGGGAATTTGAGTCATTTGAGTGGAACAGAACAAAGCAGACTGGGAGATGCTGAAGTTCGACACTTTCATAAGGCTGCTAAATTTCAAGGAAATCCAAGGGAGACCAAAAAACGAGCTGCTTTGCATTAAGCTTTTCAGTTGTGTTATCATAAGTTTAGTTCTCAATGTTGGAAACCGGAGAACGCCTAACTTGAAAAACCA
Organism: Bemisia tabaci; assembly: GCF_001854935.1. Classification (NCBI taxonomy): domain Eukaryota; kingdom Metazoa; phylum Arthropoda; class Insecta; order Hemiptera; family Aleyrodidae; genus Bemisia; species Bemisia tabaci. Next base: position 1,524,445 of record NW_017547320.1, read on the forward strand.
GTAGAAGTGAATTTTGGATCAAGATTAAATAAAGTTTACTCCTCATCAACTCTTTCCATTTCCATTTCAGAATAATTTCACCCAAAAACTAAGTATGGTTTGTGATAATACAGGAAACGGATCTTACCGTTTATAGCGATATCTGATGGCTCTCGCATATGTTCACTGCAATCAAACCAGTGTATAAGATTCCCATGTTCTGAGATGATAAATACAGTCGGAGAGACGCTGTCTACTGCTATAATGTTACCCTGAGCCGAGACTGCCAATCCAGCAACAATATCGATATACCTGCAGAGAAAAGGAGCAACATCTATAAGTATTTGAGAGCAGATAGTGCTTAAACTTGTTAACTGCCACTAAGGCATGCAAGGACCAAGGTACACTCTACTACAGGTATGGACAAACGGGGTGCCGAAGTGGCAGCGCTCAGAAAATCGGCGATCGAGTGACGTATGAAGTCGTACCGTCCATTTGCCGCGTATGTCTTTGCAGTCGTACTCTCGATGCTGTCAAATCTACGCATTTTGACGACTTTCTAAAATTCCATTTGTCCATACCTGTAGTAGAGTGTACCTTGTGCAAGGACCGACAGTGGCTGGTCCCGTAAGGCCATGAAAACAGACAAAGAAAGCGGCAGGATAACTTAGAGAACTATCAGAGACAACATTGAGACTAATGTAATGCACTCCTTAGGATATCGAAGTAACGTTCAACTATGTAGTTAGCCAACAGATAGGGCTAAAGGACCTCTGAAAGCTGTCAAACTGGGGCTTTTATTAGTTCCCACTGAGCAGCGTTGGTCTTGTGAGACCAATAGTTAAAAATGCCTCTGCAGTCACAGTGTTAAAATCATTATAACAATTTTTCCCCCTGTTTTGATCAGCATCGGAATCAGGTCATTTACTGACTCTTTTCAATTTCCTTTGCAAAGACATGTTAGTAATTAATTTCTTACTTGAAAGGAAAAGAAAATTATTATCTGTCAAATATCTTTGCAGTTAAGGGACTAATAAATTCATGATGCGGCACTTTTGTTGCGCTTAGGTTGTCCCTATAAGTAAAATAAACTTCAACTTTGGTCACAAAAGCCAAAAAATAACTTTGTTTTCAGTAAAAACGAAAAAAAAAAAAAAAAAAAAAAATTATTGCGTTCTGTTTTACTTTATCAGTTTCTTCCCAATTTGAATCATAATCATGATCGTTATCAAATTAAAAAATCCATAATTGCACAGGTCTAAAATAAAAAAATAAATAAATGAATACTTCCAACTAAGTATACGAATTGATTCAGTTAGTGCTCACCGGATAGCAATCCTTTTGATGAAGTGACCACCTTTGGAGAAAATCTGCATTCGAGATCGCTCATTCCCACGGTCGCAGACCACAAATTTACCAGAATTTTTCATGACAGCCACTTTTCTAGGATACCACAACTGGCCCTCTTCTTTGCCAGGCACTCCGAAGTGAAATTTAAAATTGCCTTCTTTGTCAAAGACCTAACAGTAAAATGTACACATAGATTAGTTAATTACATAGCTCAATATCATGATTGGTAGGACAAAAAGTATAAAGAAAAAATATAATTGCCGTGCCGACCAGGAATTAAAGCAACCACCCTAATTACTCAAAGACTAAACACTAATATCTGCATATAATCAAGAAGGTAATCAAGAAGGTATCAACAGGTAAAGCTACTGACCAGACCTAACAGGACCATGAGGTGTAAAATATTAGCTCATTTACTTAATTACACATCCGAAATAAATTTTTAATGCCATGGTTTTAAAGAACGTCAAATTTTTAATTTGATTATCAGAGGATAACCCTTACAATCTTGAAAATAAAGAAAGTCCAATTTTAATTTATTTTTGTGAGTTAGAGTTTTTTAATTTAAATTTTCTTCATTACCATTATTTAGCTCACAGTTTTTGACCTCAATTTCCTTCTGGTTTCATTTTGTTTAGTTTCCGTTACTTTCTGTTTATTACCTTACAATCTTATTAATAATTACAATCATTGGATAAAAATAGAAAAATATCCAAAGAGGTAATCAAGAATTTGATCATACCTGTATGCGGTGGTTGTTGGTGTCTGCGACAACGATGTCCTCTTCTACACCTAAACAAAATCCGTGTGGCGAGCTAAACTGACCTTTGCCGGGACCCAACTGACCAAACTTCGATCGAATTTGCATAGAGGACAGTTTTGCATTTGAATTGGCTCTGATTTGCTGGGCAANCTGCCAGTAATTTCACACTGTAACAGGACGTCGAAATAATTCAATACATCTTATAAATTCTGACTTTCTACTAAAGTATGTAGTTCGGGCCAGGAATGTTCTATCGGTTTTCAGTAAGCAATCGAATCAGTTTCTTGGGAGAATAATTACAAAAAGAGCGCCCTTACCAATAGCTAACGTCTCATCAGTTTTTCTTGCAAGGCAACCCAAAGGACAGACAATATACTAGGAAACAATGCTTCGATTTGAATTTCGTCTACTTTCAACGGAAGCAGTCTTATCAAAGTGAATGAATATTTCAAACAGGAAGTAACCAACAGCTTGCCGACAAGGTTTCATGTTAACACTCTTAGTTAATTAGTGTATTTTCCGAAGGAATATATTTTTTTTTCTTTAAATGGGAAGTGGGGATGAATCTTTAAAAAGATATTATCAAAAGCACTGAAAGAATGTAATTATTCCAGATATATGATCAACTGAAGAATTGAGTGTCCTTTTTGGGAATAAAATGTAGATATTAGTCATTTTAGGGGAATTTGATTCATTTGGGTGGAACAGAACAAAGCAGACTGGAAAATGCTGAAGTTCCACACTTTCATAAGGCTGCTAAATTTCAAGGAAATCCGAGAGAGACCAAAAAACGAGGTGCTTTGTATCAAGCTTTTCAGTTGTGTTATCATAAGTTTAGTTCTCAATGTTGGAAACCGGTAGAATTGAATTTTTGAGAAAAATCAAGATTCATTACAGTTTACTCCTCATCAACTCTTTCCATTTCCATTTCAGAATAATTTCACCCAAAAACTAAGTATGGTTGGTGATAATACAGGAAACGAATCTTACCGTTTATAGCGATATCTGATGGCTCTCGCATATGTTCACTGCAATCAAACCAGTGTATAAGATTCCCATGTTCTGAGATGATAAATACAGTTGGAGAGACACTGTCTACTGCTATAATGTTACCCTGAGCCGAAACTGCCAATCCAGCAACAATATCGATATACCTGCAGGGAAAAGGAGCAATATCTATAAGTATTTGAGAGCAGATACTGCTTAAACTTGTTAACTGCCACTTAGGCATGCAAGGACCGACAGTGGCTGGTCCCATAAGGCCATGAAAACAGACAAAGAAAGCGGCAGGATAACTTAGAGAACTACCTGAGGTGGAAACTACATTGAGACTAATGTAATGCACTCCTTGGGATATTGAAGTAACGTTCAACTATGTAGTTAGCCAACAGATAGAGCTAAAGGACCTCTAACAGCTGTCAAACTAGGGCTTTTATTAGTTCCCACTGAGCAGCGTTGGTCTTGTGAGACCAAGAGTTAAAAATGCCTCTGCAGTCACAGTGTTAAAATCATTAAAACAGTTTTTCCCCCTGTTTTGATCAGCATCGGGATTCGGTCATTAACTGACTCTTTTCAATTTCCTTTGCAAAGACATTTTAGTAATTAATTTCTTACTTGAAAGGAAAAGAAAATTATTTGCTGTCAATTATCTTTGCAGTTAAGGGATTAATAAATTCACGACGCGGCACTTTGGTTGCGCTTAGGTTGTCCCTTTAAGTTAAAAACACCTCAACTTTGGTCACGAAAGCCAAAAAACAACTTTGTTTTTGGTAAAAACAAAAAAAAAAAANAAAAAAAAAAAAAAAAAAAAAAAAAAAAAAAAAAAAAAAAAAATTATCGCGCTCTGTTTTACTTTATCAGTTTCTTCCCAATTTTAATCAAAATCGTGATCGTTATCAAATTAAAAATCCATAAATCCATAATTGCACAGGTCTAAAATAAAGAAATAAATAAATGAATACTTCCGACTAAGTATACGAATTGATTAATTAAGTGCTCACCGGATAGCAATCCTTTTGATGAAGTGACCACCTTTGGAGAAAATCTGCATTCGAGATCGCTCATTCCCACGGTCGCAGACCACAAATTTACCAGAATTTTTCATGACAGCCACTTTTCTAGGATACCACAACTGGCCCTCTTCTTTACCAGGCACTCCGAAGTGAAACTTAAAATTGCCTTCTTTGTCAAAGACCTAAAAGTAAAATGTACACATAGATTAGTTAATTACATAGCTCATTATCATGATTGGTAGGACAAAAAGTAAAAAGAAAAAATATAATTGCTGTGCCGGCCGGAAATTAAAGCGACCACCCCAAATACTCAAAGACTAAACACTAATATTTGCACATTATCAAGCAGGTCCTGACAGGTAAAGCTACTGACCACGTCTGACAAGACCATGAGGTGTAAAATATTAGCTCATTTACTTAATTACACATCCGAAATAAATTTTTAATGCCATGGTTTTGAGGAATGTCAAATTTTTAATTTGATTGTCAGAGGATAACCCTTACAATCTTGAAAATAATGAAAGTCCAATTTTAATTTATTTTTGTGAGTTAGAGTTTTTTAATTTCAACTTTCTTCATTGTCATTATTTAGCTCACAGTTTTTGACCTCGATTTCCTTTTGGTTTCATTTTGTTTAGTTTCCGTTACTTTCTGTTTATTACCTTACAATCTTATTAATAATTACAATCATTGGATAAAAATAAACAAATATCCAAAGAGGTATTCAAGAAATTGATCATACCTGTATGCGGTGGTTGTTGGTGTCTGCGACAACGATGTCCTCTTCTACACCTAAACAAAATCCGTGTGGCGAGCTAAACTGACCTTTGCCGGGCCCCAACTGACCAAATTTCGATCGAATTTGCATAGAGGACAGTTTTGCATTTGAATTGGCCCTGATTTGCTGGGCAAAAACACCCATTGGAGGAGGAATTTCAGCCACGATTTCTGAGAGGAAATGAAGAAGATTCAATCATTACTGATCAACAAATGAACGGACACTCCTCTCACACTATTCAGAGAGTTCTCAAAAAAATTAGACCCATACGTCATTTTCAATGAAAGTCAGAGACGTATTTCAATACAGAGGTGGGAAATTTACAAGATCATTTCTTTGGCATAGTATTCTGTTTTTGTTAGGATATGGTAAAAAAAGATTGGCAGACCTTAAGCAAGTGCACCCTGCTATCTTCAGACAATATGCAGATTTATAAAATTTAAGTTATGACGGAAATTGTTTGGTAAAATCTGTAAAACATCCCCCCCCNCCCGGAGAACAAAACTGAACCCTCTCTAGGAGATCTACTCATGGTTGAATGACGATTTTAAGACAGAAATCAGATTTTGACTGTTAAACTGTGAAACCATTCATCACTATTGCACTCACGAAATTTCTGTTCTTAGGTGCTTCTTTTTGAAAAAGCAAACTACTTGACATTTTGCTGCAATTTTTTGGAGAATACTCTTGAAAAAGCGAAGAAAAATCTCCCAAAATTATGCGCAATACAAAGCAGTGTTCCACATCAAGTGTATCCGTACATTCGGTACGTGGTGCAGGCACCTTGATCATGGTTTCCTTACTTTCTTCATTTCCAAATTCCCTGACATTCCTTTCACTTTTTTTTCCTTTCCCTGACTCAAATTTTTCAATTCCTGCAACTTGCAGACATAAATTCTGTTTCATGGTTTGCCTCTATAGCTACGTTGACTTAAGCCGCAGGATGGACAAAAATTCTACGACTAGAGATTTGAATTAAGAAATGAGGCACTCAGCGATTGTCCACGCTACATGAATGGTGCCAGCTGAAGTTGCCAGGCTGACACACTTCTCGGAAAATTTCCTGACTTTTAACATGTATTCCCTTTCTTTTTCTGGTCCCTACGGAATGCCTGACTTTCCAGACGGCAGGAAATCCTGCCTGATATATTATCTTTCTGGAGAGTACAATAGCACACGTACCTTTGCCATTTGGAGTTAGAGCTGATGGAGGGAAGTTGCTTCCATTATTCATTGTAGGATTAGAAAGGGTTAGAGAAGAGAGATTGTCCAATAGTGGGGATGCAGCTCGATTCATTGGCAGAAGAGCGTTTCCGGGCGGAGCTCCATTGGCCGGTCCGTTTGGCATATCTGCAACAAATTTACGGTGAACAAAGTCTTACTTAGCCTGCAATAAATNCGCCGGCACGCCGGGTCAAAAGTGTGGCCACCGCCGGACGGAGAAAATGGGCGCCATTTTGAGATGGGCCAAGCGGCGCGCGTTTAAATGGGAGCCCAAAATACGGACTTTTGGACTCGTATTTCGTGGGTTAATATTGCTCAAAAAAATCGGGGAAAATTCCTGTGAACTCTGTGCACTCTCTAGTTTCCAAAAATGCAAGAATTACGAATTGCTGAACAAGCTCATTGAACCCTCTCTAGGAGCTCTACTCATGGTCAAAAGACGATTTTAAGACAGAAAGCAGATTTTGACTGTTAAACTACGAAACCATTCATCTCTATTGCACTCTCAAAATTTCTGTTCTTAGGTGCTTCTTTTTGAAAAAGCAAACTACTTGACATTTCGCTGCATTTTTTTGGGAGAATACTCTTGAAAGAGCGAAGAAAAATCTCCCAAAATTATGCGCAAAACAAAGCAGTGTTCCACATTAAGTATCCGTACATTCTGTACATGGTGCAGGCACCTTGATCATGGTTTTCTTAGTTTCTTCATTTCCAAATTCCCTGACATTCCTTTCACTTTTTTTTCCTTTTCCTTGACTCAAATTTATTGAATTCCTTTGACTTGCAGACATAAATTCTGTTTCATGGTTTGCCTCTATAGCTTTGTTGACTTAAGCTGGAGGTTGGACAAAAATTCTACGACTAGAGATTTGAATTAAGAAATGAGGCACTCAGCGATTGTCCACGCTACATGAATGGTGCCAGCTGAAGTTGCCAGGCTGACATACTTCTCAAAAAATTTCCTGACTTTTAACATAGATTTCCTTTCTTTTTCTAGTCCCTACGGAATCCCTGACTTTCCAGACGGCAGGAAACCCTGCCTGATATATTATCTTCCTGAAGAGAACAATGGCACACGTACCTTTGCCATTTGGAGTTAAAGCTGATGGAGGGAAGTTGCTTCCATTATTCATTGTAGGATTAGAAAGAGTTAGAGAAGAGAGATTGTCCAAAAGTGGGGATGCAGCTCGATTCATTGGCAGAAGAGCGTTTCCGGGCGGAGCTCCATTGGCTGGTCCGTTTGGCATATCTGCAACAAATTTACGGTGAACAAAGTTTTACTTAGCCTGCAATGAATCGTTATTATGACAGAACAATGCATTTCTAGGAAAGAGGCAAGGAGAAAGGCAGCAGATCTAAATTCTTGATATGCGTATGGAATTTTTTTTCCCTGCATTATTTTGTTCAATGAAAAACAATAACTCATAGCAAAATAAGCACAGCAGTTACAAAAAAGAAAAAAAAATTGCACATTTTCTCAAGCTGCAGTTTTGATCACAGACTTGCTTTCAGATAGAAATTCAAAGTATAATACAGTTATGATAGGTGTAAAAAAATTAATATGTTAAATCAAAAAAAGTAAAATTGAAAAAGATCAGTGAGAAAATTGAGTTTTTAAATAAAATTGGTACACTGGAACTGCAAAACCACTTAGCAAAAAAGATTATGTTCTTCTAATGGCAGAAAGTGTAAATTAATGATAAAATAGACCAAAGAGAACCAAATGACACTAAACTTTACCCGCCTAAAGAATGAGGCTTAGGAGTGAGCTAAATGGATTAGGTACAACATCGAAAACCAATTTCAGGATGCATTTAAATAAAATAATTAGCAACAGCAGCACATGAATAATGAAAGAACTCACCTTGATCGTTAAAAGCAACTGAACCAAGTTTTGCTAAAGCTTGAAGATTATTGATTGCATTGGATGTTGACGAGATATCACCGGAGAAGAGGTCGACCAAGTTAAAACCAGACGTGGGACTCGGGTTGGGGCTAGGATGGACGGGAACTGAGACAGGCACGATGCTCGGAGGTGACGGTGACTTTTCTGTGCCCGCAGCAAGAGTGGCCAGCTGCGTGAGGTTGTACTCTTGGATGGAGGTGAGACTGAGGGGGGCCGGAGGTGGTGGCACGGAGGTTGAGAAATTAATTTCCGAATCGAACGACGATGGCATCGAGACAGGGCTCGAGGCAACCGAAGAGGAGGGCACAGAGATGGAACCGTTGATAAGACCGTTGGTCATTGGAGGGGGCATTGATGTTGGGGGAGGTGTTGGGTGAAGCGGCAGAGAGATCGGTGCCGTAGGAGCCGGGGGAGGAGGTGGCGGATGATACTCAGGGTGTTTCAAGTAGCCAAATGCAGCCTGTGAACAGAAAAAATTAAGATGTGATGATACAAGGAAAAACTAGTGATCAAGAATTCAGTGAACAGGATTTCTACTGAAATTTCAATTCAGGTTTTCCTGATAGTTTCCTGATTCTTCCAGGGTTGCCACAGAATTTAGAGAATGAAATTCCCTGAAATTTCCCTGACACATTTTGGTGAAATTCCCTGACAATTGAAGATGTGACGGATGGTTGAGAAGGCATATTTTGAAGGCAAAATTTGTTGTTTGAAACCTCAAACCCATTCTATAAGGTAAATGAAGGTGATTTAACAAATTTTCTCTGACATTTTCATCATTTTCATCATATTCCCTAACATATCCCGGTTTTCCTTGACTTTTTAAATTCCCTGACATTTCTCGGTTTTTCCTGACTGTGGCAACCCTGTTCTTCAGATGAAATTTCCGAATTTTAACCCTAATAAATCGACACTCATTTGATTATACAAACCAACATATTTCATGAATTGAATCAAATTTTCAGTCATGAAATGAATGAAGTTGAAAAATGCTTGACCCACTCAAAATTACCAGATCCTAGATAGATTTTCTTGATTTTTTCCGATTTTTACCGACAACGGTGATATAGTAGCAGATCAATAGAAAGACTGTTCTTTTTAAAGCTAAGACTCTTCATATTGTGTGGGTACTCAAAATGCTTTAGCTTTGTATGATTTATTAGATATAACAAAAAAATTTAAATTTTTACACTATACAAAATGAATATTTAGAACTCACCTTGGCAGCTTCTTTGAATTGATTCATATCAGTAACAAACTCAAGCTCAACTTTGATCTTGGGTTTTGGGACGGTGCTGATTAGGCGCAAAAGATGAGAAACTATGAGTGGTTTCAGTGCTAGAATTTCTGACGAGTTTCCTTTCTCTAGAAGTGTATCTGCAAATTTGTTAGTTCTATCCAGATGTTCCATTGATTTCTCCACACTGAAAAAATAGCGAATTTCATTTTGATTGTACATACAAAAATAGTGAAAAATACATTTGAGAGAAGTATTAAGTGGTTACGTTAGGTTAGTGCGCAGTATCATTGATCCTTACTTCTACTGTCCTGGTGAGAATGTTTGATCCATTATCAGGAAAGACTTTGAAGACATTTTCTTGATATTTCTTACCTTACCAATATTATAAAATGTAAACAGAATACCACAATAACTAGCTCTGATGCAGTTGATACTACGGAGAGATAAATAGGTATTAACACTTTCTCTGCTGACATGTTTTTTCAAAATTTTTCCTGCCCGACCAGGAAACATTTAAGAAAATGGAAGAGTGCATTATGCAAACGTTTTAAACCACGGTTGTAGCCGATCACTGCAACCCTAGCACTTTCTATTGGTTAGAAAGCCCATTGGCCCAAAGCTCACATGGGTTAAAAACCCATTTAAGTACCCTTTTTTCTCCAGAAATTTACGATGACGACTTTTGAGCGGGTCTGTACAAACAATTTAATAGATTTGCAAGAAATATTTCACATTAATTGTAGTTTTACAATGAAGGTCGCAATTTGAGTGGCCTCCGCATTTTGAGAGCCCATTTCAAGGCCTTTAATTTTTGCACCCGACTGATCGCGACCCGCCTAGTCGCATGGTTCAGAAGTTTTCACAAAGCAAAACTCACCAAAATGATCGGAGCTGCATACTTCATGAAATTGTGGTGCAGAAGATGCAAAAAAGCCTGACATTGTGCAGATTTTAGCATATCATTTTGTTTCATATTAAGGATTACTCGTGAAGTGTTTTTTAAAGAATTTCATAGGGGCACAAAATATTAAAATCTATTTGCGTTTTTAAAATTTGGACACTTCTGGTGCATAGTATGAATAAATAGCTCCATGAATGAACTGAATGTACTACTTACTTATGACAAGTTTCCATTATCACAAGCTCTTGTTTTTTGTGAACAGATTCTAGTTCAGCGAGTGCCTCATCTTTCAACTGTTCCAAAACAGCTTTGTAGCTCTGCATATGAAACAAAAAAAAGTGGAATTAAAAAGCACATTCACTGAACATTCAATCCCTAACCTAAAGATGTGGAGGAAACGTGCATTTAACTCTTTATTTCAAAGCTCCCGAGATCCAAGTGTCCAAAAGCGTCATGCTCCATTGTGGAACGCCAGAATTGCATTCACAAAAGTAAGGCGAGGGCGGGGAACTTGAATTAATTAGAGCGAAATAATCATTTGAGAACATACTAATGATCTAAAAATTATGATCTTCCGCTAAAATGCTGAAAACTGGAAATTGGAGGATACCAAGTATCCTCCAAAGTAGAGTGTTAGTTTTAGAGTTGAAATTCTTTCATTCAACAAGAAAAGGAAGGAACAAAAATCCTCAGAGTAAGATTCTATTTTTGGGATAAAGTCCAAAGATAAAATGGGAAGAAATATTTTAATTTTTAAAAGAAAAAAAAATCATAAAAATTAACTAAATTTTTCAGCTACCTGATATGTCTCTAAAAGAAGACCTTTTGCAGTGTCGTGCATAGTTTCCAGATCTCCAAGAGCCGTTTCTAACTTGGTGGATGTCTCTTCGCAGAGCTCCATTTTCGTTTTGCCTTCGGTCACCAACGATGCAATATCATTTTTTGATTTCTTTGCTGATTCTGCTATGCCATCGTACTTGTGTTCTGGAGCTTTGTGGAGAGTGATGACACACTCCGTACAGATAAGTTTCTAGGACCAAATGGAGGAGGATGTTAATTTTTTTTTTTAAAAAACAAGAGTTTTAAGTAACAAAGAAACATAATTTAACAAAGGCTTAACCAAGATGGCAAGGAATACCAGTTCAACCGGTTCATAGCTTTCCTCCTTTTTAAATAGGCTTTCCTCATTTGGAGACTTCTAATTTTACCGAATTTCTCTAATTTCAACTTTTTTTAGCAGGCAAAAATTCGATGTAAAAACAAATTCTCAAAATTGTGTTTACTAAATATTTTAGGGTGCAATTTAATTGTAGGTACTTAGGAGGAAATAGTTTTGATTCATCCATAAAAGCGATTATATGGACAAGGGAATTAAAGGAACATACTTTGTTCTGAAATGGTACACCGACCCCGGTTCCCTTAATGCAAAATGTAGTCCAAATATGCCTCTGTGCATAAAACTACTTACTTGTTTGTTTTTGGAAAATTCATTTTGTTTCCTTTCACGGAACACTTCCAAATTGTTTCTTAAAGTCAAAAAATCCAGTATGTCACAAAAAAATATACAGTAAATTTGCATTCATAATATAAGTTAGTTTTTAATTTTTTCTATGAAAGGGGGGTATCTGAACTCAAGAATTGCTTTTCACTCTAGATGAGATACTGGGGACATTTCATTGTCAACCTCCTGTGGTGCAGTGGTTTTCAGTGCTGGTTCTATAACCAGGAGGTCTCGGGTTCAATTCCCGGATAGGCAGCCCAAGGTTGATGGCCTCAAACAACAGTTGCCCCTGGCTGGTTGTATGATAGTGACTGAGGATGGTGGGGTTCTAACTGAAAGCGAGAATGGAGATGTTGCATGTGTGAGTAATTTGCAATTTGACTATTGATTCTTTTGTTGAAGTTCGCGAGAAACACGATGGTGCCACTGGTTTCCTCTGAAATCAACTTCCAAGCTCAAAAAAAGCTCTCAAAGTGAGGCCAAAATGGAGGGGATATCCCATGCTATCCCAGTGGCGTGCGGTCCGGATAAGCAAGGCAAGCAGTGCTTGCCCAAACATTTCAGGAGAAAGAAAGAAATTATACCTAAGAAAATTCGGTAAATTATCGTTAAATGTAAGTAGCAAAATGTATAAGGTAAGTAAATCGAGGTAGAAACGGCAGCGGATATACGGGAATACTCGTGGGATTACAGGAGAGGTAGGGAAACCGAGCGGATGGAGTTGACGAAGCGCGCTGCGCGGCTCAGAGACGGGCCGATTCCAATCCTATACGCTAGCTTGCTGAGGCCCGAGCCGAGAGGCGAACCGCGGCGATGATTCACGACGGGAGGGGAGTGCGGTACGAAACGGGGCCGAGCGATTTGATGCGCGATCGCAGCTCGCTTCTCTTGGCCACCTCTCACAGCGGGCAGCGCGTAGTCCGTCACCGGCAGTCTTGCTCAGGCAGTTGCCAACGCAAGGTGTCCACCGCTCCAGCCGCTCCTGCCTTCCCAGGCGGCATCCTGTTCTCTCTCCGGAGCAGACTTTTCTCATTTATTCTAAACTCGTTTCTAAATTTTAAATTTTCTATTAAATTTGTCCTCTCTCCGTAGAAGTTGAGCTCACTCCTTCCGGGACAGTCTCCGCTCATTTATTTTTAATACACCCATCTAAATTTTAAATTCGTCCTCCTTCCGTTGATGGTTGAGTTTCTCCCTCCGGAACAGGCTTCTCTAATTCAATCTAAACTCATTTCTAAATTTTAAATTTTCTGTTAAAGTCGTCCTCTCTCCGTAGAAGTTGAGCTCACTCCTTCCGGGACAGGCATCGTCGATTTATTTTTAACATACGTCTCTAAATTTTAAATTCGTCCTCCTTCCGTTGATGGTTGAGTTTTTCCCTCGGGAACAAGTTTCTCTCATTTATTCTAAACACATTCCTAAATGTTGAATATTCTTTAAAATTTTATAAACTCGACAATATGGCGTGCATTATAAAAAGTATTTTGACTTATCCATTTTCCTCAAGAAATTTTGCTGAAAAGAAAGAGATAGTCAATGCAGGTAGACCAACTCCTGCGCTGCCTGATTTAATACAACCTGGACCAAAATTTACGAGACATTTCCAGACCAATCTGTACGAAAAGTGCAGTTGGCTGGCGGGTAGCGTTATTTTAAATGCTCTCTTTTGTTGGAACTGTCTACTATTCAGCAAAGACAGAGAGAGTACCTGGACGAAAACTGGCTACACTAATCTAGGGAATTTAGTGAATGCCATCAACAGACACGAGGGTACCCTGACTCATTTACGTGCGTCTTTATGTCTCATTAATTTTGGAAAACAGCGTATCGATGTTGCGCTGGATCATCAGCTCGATGCAGAAATAACTCTGCATAATCAAAAAGTTCGCCGAAATCGAGGGATTCTCAGACGATTGATTGACGCAGTGTGTTTCCTTGCAAAGCAAGAGCTTCCATTCAGGGGGCATAATGAAAAAGAAACCTCAAACAATAGGGGTAACTATATAGAGCTTTTAAAACACACAGCAAAGTACGACCCTCTCCTCGCGGATCATTTAGAAAACTCCTTAGTATTCAAAGGCACATCCAACAGGATTCAAAACGATATCATTGAGGCTTGCGGTCTAACTACTCTAGCGGCAATTAAAGATGAAATAACTAACGTTCATTTCGTTGCTGTGATGGTCGATGAAACTACGGATGTTTCCACTAAATCGCAATTTTCCATAGTTTTACGTTACGTGCATAAAGGAGTGGCCAAAGAGAGATTTTTAGGTTATTGTGACATCAGCGAGAACAAGACTGCAGGAGCAATTGTCGAAAAAATTCGTCAATACCTGACAGAATTTGTCTGCAATGAAAAATTGGTCGCCCAAGCGTACGATGGAACAAATACCATGTCCGGCAACAAGACTGGCGTGCAAACCCAGCTTAAGGAAACGCATCCATTCGCTTTATTCGTACATTGCTATGCACATATCCTGAGTCTTGTGCTGACTAAAAGTGCTGAACTTATATCGGAATGTAAAATTTTCTTTAGCTCTGCGGGCGGCTTCGCAAGCTTTTTTTCTATGTCACCGAAGAGGATGAAATATTTGGACGAATTTTTTTGCAAGCATCTTCCCAAAGCTAGTGCCACTCGCACATGGAACTATTCCTCTCGACTTGTCAGTACGTTGTACGAATACAGGCCTCAATTCATAGACGCGTTTGAAGCTATGCTCGCTCATCCCGATGAGCTAGACGGTGATACTTTGGCCCCTGTCCACGGATTTTTAAGCTTGTTAAATGATTTTCAGTTTAATTTCCTTCTGGAAACCTTCAATAACATATTTGCTTACACCGACGTGCTTTATGATGTTTTACAACATCAGTTGTCAGACATTCTTTATTGTCGTCAGAAAATCGCCCAAGTTCAGCAGGAAATTGCAGCACTTCGTGACCGGTATGACGAAATTTATGAACACACCAAAGAATTAGTTGGAGAGCCGACCAAGAGGCTAAATACGAATTATAAACGTCTTTACAATGAAGTGATTGATACGGTCGCAAATAAAATGGAATCCCTTTTTGAGGATTATGGACAACTCAAGTTTCTAAGTCTCCTTGCCCACCAAAAATTCCAAGCATATCAATGGGCATTCCCTGATGATCTTTTCAAAAGTCTTTTGAACACTTACGGCCCATTCTTCGATGAAATTCGTCTTAAAAATGAACTAATTGTACTGTACAGTAGCGAAGAGTTCTCCGGTAAAACCGTTCCAGAGATGGCAGAAATGTTCGACGACGATGTTATGAAAATTTCCTTTCCGCAATTGGATAAGTTAGTCTCGTTAATCTATACCATTCCTGTCAGCACCGCTACCGTTGAAAGGTCGTTTTCGACCATGAATCGAGTCAAAGATTACAGCAGAAACACTACATTAGAGGAGCGGTTATCCCACTTAGCCCTCCTTTCCATCGAAAAAGACTTGGTCACTCACTTGCTGAGGAACGACCAATTTTATGAGGAAACTATCAACAACTTTTGCAAGCACCAACGTCGGCTAGAGTTCCTTTACAAATGATTTTCATTCAAATTTACTCATTACCTTTTAGTTTCAACTAATCTTTTCAACTCTAAAAAATTTAAACATTAAAAAAAATATAAAATAATCAAGAAATTTTTTCTAAAAAAATATAAAATAAATAAAAAACAAAAACAAAAAAACTAAAAAAATAATCAAAATACAAAAAAATAAAAAAAGAACAAGAAAACAAACAAAAAAAACCAGAAATGCGGGCTCTGGATCCACTTGGTGGTGAATGAGACAGTCTCAACCCTGTTTTAAACGCAGAGAGGTGGTTTTTTGTGGGCGACTTAAATAATAAGTTGAAGGATTAAACTTAGAAAAAACTTGGACACGGCGCTAACCGTGATCAGAGCAAGAGTATGGTCCCGCAATTGTCAAAAATAATAATAAAAGACCTGTAGAGAAGTGAATAAGTAAGAAAGTAAGGAATTTGGTGATAATTTCTCTACATCTGTTTCATCAGATTTTATCTCTGAAATAGAGGAAAATGGGTAAAACGGGATCTGAATTTTGAAAAATTTTCCGGGGGAGGCCCCCCGGACCCCCCGCCGTGTATGGGGGGTATTCCATACCCCCCAAACCCCCCGGAATGTAGTGAACTTTGACAGCTTGCCCTATCACCAAACCCACCGCACGCCACTGTGCTATCCTGAGAGTCTACCTCTACATCAAGAAAAACTCTCCATGCAAAGATAGGGAGCAAATACATTGACAGGGCTGCCACTTTATTTGGGGACTCTTAAACTGAAAACACAGCAACCCTGCTAATGTATTTGCTCTCTATCTTTGCATGGAGAGTTTGTCTTGATGTGGAGGTGAACTCTTAGGATAGCGTGCGATTTCCATTCCATTACGCCCTCAACTTGAGAGCTTTTTTTGAGCTTGGTAGTTGATTTCAGAGAAAATCAGTGTCACCATCTTTACGCGAACTTTTACGTAAGAATCAATAGTCAAATCGAAAATTCCTCACACATGCAACATCTCCATTACCACTAATGTCGTATTTGAAGTAGAAAAAAAAAACTTTTAAAATACCGTGGCAAGAGGGAGTGGGCAATGATTCAAACCAAGATTAAAATTAAGTGCATACCTGACAGGTGTGACAAAATGAACTGACAACTTGACTGGTGTGAACACTGCAAATGATGGGCTTGTGGATGGTTGCAAGATCGGCAGATTTCTTTAATTCCTCCAACTTGATAACACGGTGATTTTCAAAACATCGCATGAACTAAAAACAGAGAATGCAAATACAATTTTATTCTCTCTTTTTTTTTTTTTCTTTCAGTTTGAGATCTACAAGATTCGACTAATAATAAGAGATTAAATGTATACAAATACTACTATCAAAATATCTACAGACTCCAGGGAAAAAAATTCCCATCGTCCCTGACCAAAATAATCAAAATTCCCTCACTTTTCACATCAATAAGTTGTAAAAGTGGAAGTGAAAACGAAAAATTGTTGGCATTATTTTCACTGCGAAGAACAAGAACATGTGCACTTTTCTCTTCAAGTATTGATCATTCGAAATTGACGAAATTGAAATTTCTCATTGAAAATCAATTCTCCTTAGACTATTCATAGTGGAACTCAGCACTGAGACCCCAATTTAGTTATACTCAGCCCAGATGGTTATTACATTTTAAGATTTGATATTTACGAATATCCAATTTTTTACATGACCTTCCCTGACTTTAACCAGATTTCTCTGAACTGATGAAATTCCCGGAAAAGTCCCAGTTTTCTAGATCTGTAGACACCCTGCATGTTTGTCTTTGTAAATAATTTATTGATAATCAATTTGAGAGAGATCAGTAACTATTAACATCTCAGAAGTAGACAAAAAATCTGAGGGTAATGCACCAGACCAGGGTGTCTACTAAAACAGGCTGGCCAAAAATCAGTACTTTCACAGTACTTTTTCAGTGCATTTCTAGGAAATTCAGTGCCTCCTCAACAGAAAAATTCAGTTCTATTTCAGTGCCTCCAATTGACGAAATTAGAAAAATTTCAAAAATTTGAATTTCTCGCTCGAATTGCGACAAAAATGACAAAAAAGAGAAAAAAATCTGGACCTTCTTGCGGAATTTCCGAACTTTATCAGTACTTCTGGCCTCCCTTAAAAAATCAGTACTATTTCCAGACTTTCCAAACTTGTAAACGCCCTGCCAAACTTACCTCATGCGCGTTTTCGCAGTTGGGGCATAGGAAATGAGCACAATCAGAGCATCTTGCGACTGCTTTTTCTTTGGTTATGCAACTTGAACAACCAATGTCAGAGTTCTGAATAGCAGCTATATCCAACATGTTCGTCAAAACATAGTCGCAAGGCAGAGAGGAAGCTCCATTAATACTGACCTGAATTGACAGTCAAGAATGATTTACATTTATAAATTAATCACGATTAAATTACCGTGCATGCTCTCAGATAACCCACACCCTAGATTTTGAGAGGGTCGAAAAAAAAATTTCCCTTGTAACCCACATGCAACCACGGTGGTTTGATTCCCTCGTATTATCAAGTAACGCCTGATAGGTATGCAATTTCCGTGAGTTTTGCGGATAACCTGCACCCTGATTTTCAAGTGTTGAAATAGGGGGAAATAATGCCCAATTTCAACACTCAAAAATCAGGGTGTAGGTTATCTGTGGATGAATACGGTATGTTAACGGTACCTTGGCAGTTTTGTTTTGTAACTACTTCATAAATTAAAATTTATTTTTTTGACAGATAAGGCTTGCCTTACCTCAAATCACATTTCATTAATACGAGTAATGACAGTTCATTGTTGCTGCACAAAATTAAGCGTAATTTTTCTTTGCCCTCCCAAGAACATTTCCTAGAAATTTTGTATAAAAATACAACCTGAGTAAACAAAGCAGAGGTGGGCATTTTAAAACAGAGCTATCAAAATTCTTCTGATCGTATTTTTACTATCAATTGGACTGCATTTTGCAATTTGGAACTATAAATTCTGGCCCGATTTGAAAACAACGTATGTGCCATTAATATCCTTACGCACATAAGTGTTTTTTCAGAGGAGCCAGAATTAATAGTTCCAAATTGCAAAATGCAGTCCAATTTAGGTGATGAAAAAGAGTCCTATATTCTTTCTTTAAATTCAATGCGTTTACCTTTAAAACCAAAAGTACAGTTTAACATGAACACTTAATCATTATGGGTGCAATAAAAGCTGAAACCTCTATACAGCAGTTGATGATGAATTCAAAAGTGAGCTCCTGTCTTACCATAGTGATATGATTACATTCTGGGCACGCAAGAGAACGATCTTCTGATAAGTTGGCAGCATCTCCTCCACTGTTCATCAAGAGTTTGCCAATGCATGCTTCGCAGAACGTGTGGAGACACGCAAGTAACCGAGGGGCCACGTACTCATTACTGAAAGAAATACAAGAAATTATAGAAAAAAGAATACGTAGATACATGTATCTCATGAAATTTATTTTAATGACCTGTTACACCTAAGAGATACAGCTTACTATGTAGACTTGTAATTGTTACAATCATACAGAAATCACATTGAGCACATCAAAGATTTTTTAAAATCCACTCCTTACCGCACTGTAAAAATACAGTTTATATAAGCGCTGAGCTCGAATAATTTGGCAATTACTAAAATTAGTTCGGCAACACTGATCAGATACTCGGTCCACAAAGTTCTCTACCTGATAAGATAGGTCAATTGTCAAATATTCAACCAATTGAGAAGATTAATCAATGCTGTTGATTGACCAAATAATTGCCAAATAATTTTTGCCCATCTCTGGTTCATATCACACATTTTTTCAATTACCTACTGTGTCTACAAGTGCTTTCCTTGTAGCTACTGTGCAGAAAGTTTTGCTAAGTTTTCAGGATTAGCATTGGATACATGTGGGAATGTCTGTATGGTATTTGTGCAAAATCTAAGCAAAATTTATTTAAGTATTAATTAGTAAGCTTAGCACAGACCCTGTGATTTACCATTAATAAGTTCCAATTTGAAGTAGATTTTTCATTGAAGAATCACTAGCATTGAAATGCAATTAAGATCAAGCAACTGTAGTAAACTTCTTTCATGGGTATTAAAAGAACTCTGAGAATTTCAATTGTTTACACCACAAATTTTGATTAGAATAAGTAATTATCATGAAAATTTCATTTTTCAAACTACTTCCTACTGCAAAAAAAGGAGCTAAAGGCATGGTTGATGGTCAAAGGTTCTGATGTGGACAAGCACACAACCTTACATCCAAATTCTAAGATGTGTATTTATCATTATGGTTTACTTCAAGCTCTGAACCCTTGGTGGTCACAATTAATTGTCCCTGTTTGCCTTATAGCAACAATAAGCTTACAATGATGTCAACACAACAAGTAGTTCCCTCAGTGACCACTAGGACCGCAGCACTTGTCAAGCGGGTCAACACGGGCCCGGTATATGACGTCAAAGCTTGCTAAACTTTATATCCGGTCAGGCCTGACTTCCGATCAGAACATGGCAAAAAAAATTTTCAGTCACCCTTGACAGTCAACCACAAAGGGTTAAGATTGGGTAAAATACGAGGAATTTCAATGGCGAGAAACATTCAGTCACATATTACCAGTGATCATGAATACCATGATGATGACAAGATTAAATTCTTGTTCACATTGAAGCCATTCAACAACAACACATACTGATTGACTTAGTCAGTGAGTTAGTCTATTTTTGCACTGTCACGATAAAGCATGGAAGATGGTTGCTTACTTGCAAATGCTGCATTTATTTTCATCGCTTGGGGTGGAAGCATCCTCTAAAGGACCTGATGAGTTTAAGCTCTCGGTCGACACACTTTTCCGAAATTCAGTTTCATTCTCTTCACCTCCGCTATCCATGTTTGGTTCAGCCAGGATCACAAACGTTGAGACAAGTTGGAATAGGTGGTGGGTGTCTCAACTGGAGTCAATTTGGATCTGAAACATGAAAGTTCACATTAGGAATTTCACGATTAAGTAAGTAATATTGTCAATGACATTAGTAAAATCATTCACACAATCAGCATCTTAAATTCATGACCAAAGACATTCAATGTCTGTAAAATAGGGTTAAATTACTTGTAGATTTTATTACAGGGGCACTGGTTGGGGCGGATGGACCCACCCTCCCTATTTGGAAGTTAATTACTTGAGTATGGGGTGTGGGGTTTCTTGATTGGTGGACATATTTCAGCTCTAACACTCCTACACCTTTACATGACCTCTTTCAACAATTTTAACAACACTTAAGTGCTTTCTAAGTTTTGAGAGAGATGATGCCCCTATTTTATTTAAATTAAAGACTGCTTGTCATAAAAGATCAATCTTGTTCACATTAATTCTCATGAAAACATTCTCATTCTTAATTCTTCAATGCCAACTGAAATTCTGAATGCTCATGTCAGCCTGCTGAGTGGTGTCAGGGTTTGCGGGAAATAAAAAATATGAAAGATTGGAAATTTTCGTGGAATATCCACGAAATTTCACAAGACAGTGAAAACTTTCATATTTTTCAGGGGCTGGAGTATGCAAACCGTGCTCAAATACACGAAACACGAAGACAGTCACAATTTTACATTTTGCCAGACATGAAAAGAAACTAGTATTTTACAATATTTTTCATAAATTTTCGAAATTTCATGAAATACCTATTCCATGGGAAATTTCAAAATTTTATTTTCCATGAAAAATTGCAACCCTGAGTGGTGCTGATTAGAAACTGATGCCAGCTGTCTGAAATTGAATTGGCTCATGTGCAAACCTCTGATGTCGACTTTTCGGATTTTGAATTTTTCGACCCAATGTAATCTTCAAGAAAAGATGCATCCGCGTGCAGGCAGATTTGACCAGTTAAAGTTAGGGTTTGTATACCTCCTATTCGGGAGGCCCCAGCTCTCAAGACTGTGTAACTATTTATTTTCCTTACTTTCTGGAAGTGATCATTACACTGTTCGTAAAACAAAGAGATGGGGGAGCACTTTAACACACTTAAGGACTGCTCTTCTGTGCTAAGCAAGAACGTCGGAAATCCAAAAAAAATTTCCCGTGTTCTTTGGAACTTAACACTTTAAGAAATAAAAACTGTTTGACCCATGCACCTCAAATTTTCAGGTTAAGTTCTTGATAATATTTGCGATAGAATTCTGTGAAAACCTTGTCCCAAGGTACACATGTTTTTCCGCTATGATACGTTGCACCTAAAAATGTAAAATGACGTTTACAGCGTTTTTGTGTTGCACGGCAGTGCTACTATCTGGCTAAGATGGCCTGAGAACTTGATGACCAGAATCCAGTAAATTTGCTTATTATCATTGCCAAGTTCTTCCAGCAGATTTCTGGTTAACTTGCATCCCTTGAGTCTGAAAGCAGACTCAATAAATTACCTGGTCAATAACATCAGAAAGTGCTGGGTTCACACCATTTCACGGGGAAATCAAAGCCGAGAAATTCCAAAAATTACAGTTAAGGGGCTTTGAGGGCAAGGCGCATTCGTGCAGTTTTTGAAAAAAATTGAGCTATCAATGATTTCGAGTAATACTGGTCTCGATGCATGTGTTGTGAAAAATTCGCTCCCAAGTTCTCCTTCGCCAAGCACTAAAAAGTCAGTTTGAACTTTCTTTCCACCAAAAGGCTCCATGTAATTTCGAAACTTCAAACACTTATTTCTTGAAATCGCAAAAACTGCCCTTATGCGCCTTGTCGTCCTAGCCCCTCAATTACAGATAAAGAAATGTTTTAACTCTAATGAGTACTAGTACAAAACTGAGGGGGGAGAGTGTTCAGCTCAGGCAGTTTGCATTGGAATATTTGCAAACTGCCCGAGCTGAACACTCTCCTCCTCAGCTTTGTACTGGTACTCATTAGAGTCAATCTAATTGTAATTTTTCAGCATGATTTCCCTGCAAAACATTGTGGACCCAGCACCACTTCTCCACCTTGTTACATACAGTTTCCAGCCTTTTCTTGTTTTTTCTCGAAACGTCAGAAGTTTGCTAGCCTCAGTTGGCCAAGAAATTATCTTCTTTCCCCAATATGTGAAACATTTTAAACATCTAAAAATAGTGATTGGAAAAAGTTCCTGGGATAATAGAGAGAAAATTGCTAGGGAATGAAAAACAGTCAATCTTAGGCTAAATTCACTTAAACAAAGTATTGCGGATCCAATGAAAGTGTGCTCAATTGTGCAATCAATGAGTCTCAAGTTCATCATAGGGCTCTGACTAGGTACTGGCAAAGTAAAGACAATTAGGGCCCTTGATAAATTTTTAGGAGGGGCAATAGAAAATTTGCTGTCCTGACTTGGACAGTACTTGGAAACTAAATGCAATAATGGAAATTTCAGATCTTTTATTTCACCAATATGTACCCAAAAATTTTTCAAGAATCCATATTAAAAGATGAGTCGATGCTATATAAGTTTATACACATTTCGAGTAAGACAGAAGATCAGCTGCTTCCAGTTTGGCATTAAGCAAAAATAATTACAACTATCAAAATGGAGGATCTTCCGTCGAGCTCAAGGAGTGCAAAAACTTTTTTGGCATGGACTTGGAGGGGGTATAAGCCAAAGTTAGCAAACATGAATTTAGAATTTCATGATAGAGATATGCAGAAAATTGACAATCACTAAATAGTATGAAAAGATGTACCAATGAAAAATTAGGGCCACATGGGCAGTCTAGACGGGTAGAGGTAGGTTCAGCAAGTAACTATCTATTGTACCTACATGAGTGAGCGATGAGTAGGAAGCAAATTGTGGCCTCTAGAAACAGAAGTGCAGATGTGACAAGGAATATTGACAAGGAGGAGCCCATTCTTGGAGATGCCATAAAATTTGCACCATTTCAGGTACGGATTTCGCAATCCAGTGAACACCGTGAGGTTAGGAAAACGGGCCTACAGCAGGACAGGCTACAGATCCAGCAGGATGGAGGAAAAGTTGACACAGTTAACAGTGATTGGGTGAGATGTCAAACAAAATTGGGTCCCCATTACTGGGACTCGTCCGGAGACAGACATCTACCTACTTAAGGCGGCCAAGCATGCCTTCCTCTACCTGGGAGATCTAGAAACTAATCTGTCCTGAGAAAGAAATGAGTCTCATAAAGACTCTTAAATAGAAAAGATCAGCGGTTAGAGCTACTGAACAGAGGTGGAAAATGAGGAAAGCTTGATGAAAAAGGCAGAATCTAGACCAGACAAAATGTAGACAACTTCAATTTGGAGGTTAGATACTAGGTTTGGAGGAGTTGCGAATGAGGGTCGGAAAGCGTAGATGTAATACGAAATTAGGGATGCGGAGTGAACAATCGGGACTCTATCGAAAGGATTGACGAATTGCTGAAAAGAAGACAAGCTAATTCTCAATTCGGGCAGCAAGATAAAGTAATTAGGCTTACTTACCCAACGCAGGCTCAGGTTTTCATGCTCACAGTTAGTTGCAAATGAACTGGTTGGAATTTGTATCACAGAAAAAAATGTATATATAAATATATATAAATATGTGTATAAAAAAAATAAAAACAATTTCAAATAGATTAAAACAATATATTTCACTAGAGAGAAAGTAATTATTTCATTAATAATAAAGAGTGTAGTACAAATGGCGCGAAGTGTGGAGACTGGAGAAATATTTTTTGCGAGACAAATGTTGTCGAAAAGGAGGTAGACGCAATGGCGCTTTGCCGAGTGTAACTTGATGACGTCATCAAAAGCTCACAGCAAGGTAAAAGTAATGTAGAAATCTGATTGGTCCAGAGGGCCCGAGGCATGTAATTTACTTTTTTCTTATTGGAAGAACCTGGCTCGGACGATATGACGTAATACAATTTTTTCAAAACGACTCTAGCTTTATATCCTCTGCCTACAGCCTGCAAAATGTTAAATTTTATTTTGTCCGCGACTCGTTCCGAGCGCCCAAATCGCAGGAATTTTTTTCCGCGCCAAACTTATTAGTTGTATGGATCTAGTCTGGATTTGGCGCAATTTTGCTTGAAAAATGCGTTTTTCCCTTGTCAACGTGATTGCATTTTTCAGTTTTCAATAATGCTTGACGACTAATCCGATCTCTCTTTTTGTCTGAAAGATGAATTATAGCTGATGATTTTTTTACTCATTACAACAAAAGAGGCGAAAATTTAGGCGGAACGTGGGTGGAGGCCGGGCAGGGTCATTCATCAAGAGGGGTCCNTCTAAGCAAAGCAATTTTGAGCTGTTCTCGCGAATAAATTCACTGGAAAAAAAACCACATTAGATCTAGAGTCCAGACTTTTAAAAACATCGACAAGAAAAAATACTCTTGATTCAATCGGATTTTTGCTTAAATCAAGAACCAAGCCTCTTAATTTGATCGGATTTGATTTAAGCAAAAATCTGATTGAATCAAAGGTATTTTTTCTTGTCGATGTTTTTAAAAGTCTGGACTCAGATCCAATGTGTTTTTTTTTCAGTGTTGATCCGATTACAACTTCCAAAGTGAAATATATGTCAAGCACTTACCTACTTAGCGAAATCCCTAACATTTCTTGGGAGAGACCAAGTAGATTTCGGACGAGATATTTTATTGCCTCTTATCATATTCAGCGGCATTGCAAGTGGNGGGGGGGGGGGGGGGGGGTTGGAAGGGGTTCCAACGCTCAACAATTCCTTAAAGCGCGTATGTAAAAAAGATATTTTGTTCCAGCATTTTTCTCAAGTGGATAAATTAGCTGCCTTTCTGCCCGGAAATTTGTCTGAGAGTACTGAGTCAGATGAATTCCCTGGTAAAAATTGGCAGTAGAATCTGTGTTCCAAAATACCGTAGACCTACAGCCGGCTGTAAGATTTCCAATATAGCTTCTATAGCCGGCAACACAATTTCTCATAGCTCTTTATAGCCGATGGCGACGAAGCAACAGCCGGGCGATAAAGTGTATGCTAAACGTTAGTAATTACGGATGCTAGGACTTAGTGAGTTTTTGGACATCCCGCTCTATTTTTGGGCCGTAGTGTCTTGATTTAATTTGCGAGGAAAGCTCCATACTTTTGAAGGATGCCTGCCATTCCTAATATGTTGGAGCGCCTTCAGTTTCGTATGATACTGTGCAATACCTCTGGTGTGAAATAGTTGCTTCAAGCGCCGCGGTACGCTGCGGCGCGGCGCGGCTAGAGTCCCTTTATACTGAGAGTCAAGACAATTTGAATCCATTTCTGATTGGTTCCCGTATTTTAGGCCTCCACGGTGTCACAAACGGGAATAAAGATTACATTTTCACCAATTGCAAAGATTATAATCTGGAATGGACCAGGGAATTACGGGTTCGGCAAGGAACAAACGGAATGAGAGGAGGAACGGAGAAAGGCATTTGAGAATGGGACGATCAAAGATTACGAAAAACGTTCAATTTCTGTAATCTTTATTCCCGTTTGTGACATCCATGAGCCGAATTGTCTTGACTCTCAGTATAAAGGGACTCTAGGCGCGGCGGGCGGGCAGCCATCGCTGAACGCGCATTGGCGCCTACAAACCTAACAGGGATACTTCACGCATTGCGCAATGCGTAAAGTATCCCTGTTAGGTTTGTAGGCGCCAGTGCGCCGCTGCTCCGCTTTGTGTTAGGCTCTAATCTCGCGGAGTCAGCGATTTTCATATCATAACTTTGAAATGTTTGCACAGTGCACACTCTGTATGGATTATTCTCATTTTAATTGATGAAAAAAAAATAAGTAGTAAAGGAAAATCTAATGTGCGTTTTGTAAATATTAAGGTGATTCCGTATAAACTTAAGGATTTACAAAGCACAAGAATTTCTACACAATTCCTTATAGCCTTTTATAGCCGATGGCGAAAAAGCAACAGCCAGGCGATAAAGTGTGAAGCCCGGCGATAGGAACTATAGCCCGGCTGAATAATTTTTTATCGCTTCGTGAAGCCCGGCCGTATGATTTTTTCCACTTTCTACAGCCAGCCATATGATTTTCTATCGCTCTCTTCAGTCGGCTATAAGAACTCCTATGGTATTTTGAAACACAGCTCCTATCGCCAATTTTTACCAGGGTTATCCCACTGTACTCGGCAAAGTTTTACTTTGAAAGCCATTCACATATACTCTAGAGCGGTTACAAATTGTATTTCAAAATTTCCTGTTTCTTAATTTTCTTTGTGTTTCGACGAAAGTATCCGCTGAAAATTTTCAACGGTAAAGATGCACCCGTTAGAATGAAATAGAAATCAGTTTTCAGGCGAGACTGTACGCTAACCATCTTCAAACGGTAGCTTAATTCACCGCATATGGCGCTCGCAAAACTGTCAGGATTGCTGAGCTTTTGAGCAAGAGTACACGACTTGAACATGTATACGCCTCCGAATTGAAACGCAAATTGGAGATTTTTTACAGACAGTTAAAACCATTTTCTTACGGCGGATACTTGCCTTGATACAATTATTTCGACTCCCAGGTAGCTGAAATTGCATCGCATCGTAATGAAGGAGCACCCCTAAGTGCCTCCTCTGACTTACCTTTAAACAAGGGATACAGCAGATGAAAGATTTTTGTAACTTACAACCGTGCAGAAAAGCCCGATTGAGTTTCTTAGTGTATAACTAGTTAGGCAGCAGCCACCCGTCTTTTTTTTTTTTTTTTTTTTTTTTTTTTTTTTTTCGTCAAATTTTTGGGGTGGCTACCGCCACCTAGAATTTTGCGATTTCGAGTAAACCTTTTTTGTTTGAACATTTAAATTCAGATTAGGGAAGTCACGTGTCTATGGTTGGCTGCCACCTTTTTCTTCAGACCGCTTCCATTGCTGCCGAGTTTAGACTTTGTCTGGAGGTGGCTACCGCCACCCATGATGGACGAATGCTTATTGGGGTTGCAATTTTTCATGGAAGATAACATTTTGAAATTTCACGTGAAATATTTCATGAAATTTCAAAAATTTATGAAAAATATTGAAAAGTACCAGTTCTTTTCATATCTCGCAAAATGTAAAAATTGTGACTGTCTCCTATTTTTGTGTATCTGAGCGCAGGTTGCCTACTCCAACCCCTGAAAATTATGTAACTTTTCACAGTCTCGTGAAATTTCATGAAATATTTCACGGAAATTTCCAATCTTTCATATTTTTCATTTCACGCGTGCAACCCTGCGTACGACAACTGAAGTTTAATACCTGATCTAGAAGCGGAAAGAGTGACCTTCAGCTAGGTATTCACTTAGTCAGCAATTTTCCTCGATCTAGAAATGAGTTTTAATCGACACGAATAAGTCTTCGTTTACTTAACTAAACTCCTTCGGCCGTTCCTGGTGCCTTTCGATCATGCTGTATTTTGCTAGAACTGGGGAAAGGAAAGAATGCACAAACATCAGAGGATGGTCGGGGGAGAACGATGGGGAATTTTCGCTCTTGTGGAGGCGTTTTTCTCCCCTACTTTCAGCTCCGTCCTTCTACGAGAAATTCCAAGTTCCGCTTGCGCAAAAAGCACGAGAAACTCATGGAAAGTAATCATCATTCTACTTATTTCCTATTCATTAATTTCTTCTACATCGACGATGAAAGCCTGCAATCACGTATCTTGGAGGATTCGGTGTTTCAGAGGAGCGAAAAAAATACCTACATTCTTCATCTCCTGCATTCTAAAAAAAGAATAAGATATCAAATTGCGCAAAAAGAAAGAAAAAATTGAGCGTATTAACTTTGTCTCCCGCATCTGAGCGATACCTCATTAGAGTGGAGCATTGCGATTCACGCCTCGCGCCATCGCGCCTTCAATTTTGCAGATGCAACACGGACATCCATCGAGCACGAATAGTTGTATCCCTGCGCCGTTATCAACGCGCGTCCTTTCCCTTGCTTTATTCCATTTTGCGTTTGTTTTCGTTTATCTTATTTGTGGTGGTGCTTCCAGGGCTATGTGAGCAACACAGCTCATGATAGGAGAGACGTGATCAGACCTCGTTTTTTAACTTTTCTCCTGAATCCAAGCGACACCACATTGGCAGCATAGTGCGGAGCATTCTGCCGCGATAGAGAGGAGAGCAGTAAGTGCAAAAATGAAGTTTTGAGAATAAGGGCTCAGAGGCCTTTGACTATGGAATTTTATTGAGAGAAGCCTTGTGAGACTTTGTATAGATAAAGAAGGTAGAAAAATAGAAAAAAAAAATATAGAGAAAAAATATAAAAAAATTTCAAGACATACGGTGCACCAAATGAACTGCGTTAAGCAGATAGGAACCAAGCTACACCATCTATTGCCAAATTTAATCGGGCAATTTAATTTTTTTCATAAAAACGGTATTGTGCGGATTTTTGTGCAAATTTCAGTGAATTTTCTGCATAGTACAAAGGAAGTTTCATAAAATTTTCAAAGGAAACCGCACAAACGTTCTCTTGTAAAAAATTAAATTGCTCAATTAAATTTGGCAATAGCTGATGTAGCTTAGTTCCTTTTCCCGAAACGCGGTCCAAATAATAGAGAATGTGCACACAAAAATTTTATTGCTTCATCTGAGAGTGCCCAATGAGCTAAGTTCGCAGTATTTTCTATAATTCTTTACTGACATGGGAAATTGGAGAAAAATAGATTTAAAAGGAAAAAATGTGCCGCCTCATGACGTTACCTGGCGGCATTTTCCATTTAAACACATGGATTTTAGCAGATTATGTTATTTTGACATATTTTCTCGAATAAATGTCCAATTTAGAGACCAAGTATATCCTCGCACTCAGTAATATCCTAGCGCAGTATCATTTGAAGGATGAAATTCACAAATTTTAAGACTCCTGCAAATTCTCTATTTTACGGTTCTCGTGGCCGAACCCTAAGAGTCTCGAATGTCGACGGTGCGAAAGTACTTATGCAAAGTATCAACAGGCAATGGGTAAGTGTAAGTTCAGTGGCCGGACTCGACAGGAGCTGGTGGATTTTATCGTCTAATGGCCACCGCGTTGGGGGGTGAGGGGGGGCACCAAATACTTTAATGCATTGCGCGTTGATTATCAAACGGAAGTTCTTGACCGCTCATCGTACGTGAAAACATTTTCTTATTTATGATTTGAAAGTTGGAGCTCTTTTTACACGGAGGGGAGACGCAGGCTGCATTGCCAAGTATTAAAAAGGCGAAAGCTTCTTTTTCAGGGTCTAATACACCATCAAACTTATCATCGTATCTTTCAGGACGTTTAATAACGGACAATACACCGTCGAAATTTATCGAGACAGCTTAATTTTGTGCCCCGAAATCAAAATCATTTGCCATACTGCCGTGCTAAGGGAATACGCCGCATAAAACTTCAGGGGTTGCCAAATTTTCCTTGATGAAAAACAAATTTCTTGGTCAACTTATGAATATTTTTCTCATAATTTTTCATATGATTTGGCTCGCAATTTCACCAGAAAGCCCTGAAAATTTCAAGGGAAAACATTCATAAGTTTCCTCTGAAACGAAAATTTTATCGAAGGAAATTTGGCAACTCTCGAACGTTCATACGGCGTTCTCCCTTAGCACGGCAGTATAGGAATTAGTGCACGAAAGTTAATTTTTGAATGTTCCTCAATGAGACTTCATCAAGGGCCATTCATTAATTACGTAAGGCAATTTTCCCGTTTTTAGGCCCCCGCCCCTCC
>NW_017547320.1:1554304-1575434 GCF_001854935.1 Bemisia tabaci
TGGGTACACGGACTTTATGTCCACTTTTTTTACGTCCACAGACTTTTCGTCCACAATATTTTTACGCCCACAGTTCTAAAGCCCACACTATTGTTAAGTCCATTACTTAAACGTCTACTAAGTTAAGTCCACAAATGTAAAGTCCACTAAAATCAAATTCAAGCGTCATATTTTAGTCCGTGTGTAAAATTATATTGACAATATCGAAATGAGAAAATTAAGAGAGAATGAGGTGTTGTTATCGTAACTCATACCTACATTAAATGAAATGTTAATTTCTTCTTTTGATTCATCTTTTCAAATTGTCTTTGGTAAATACTTGGTTTCATTTCTATCCTTGAAATGTCCGATGTAAAATATGCCTTAAATGCACATTCTTTTTTTTAAATGAAATTGATTACTTCATTTTAAAAACATTTACATTTTTAAAACGTGGTAAACATTTGTAAAACCTTTTCCAAGCAATGGCATCGATATGAATCTCAATGAGCCGTAATTGTGATGAAAGTAATTATACAAAAATTAATAAAAGCGGAAAAAGAGTTAAAATATTAGAGCCTAACACAGAGCGGAGCGGCGTGTCAGCAGCGCAGAACGCGCACTGGCGCCTACAAACCTGACGGGATACTTCACGCATTGCGCGACGCATGAAGTATCCCGTTAGGTTTGTAGGCGCCTATGCGCGTGTCACGCTGGTTGCCTGCCGCGCCGCAACGCTTTAAGCAACTATTTCGCGTCAGAGGCGTCGCACAGTATCCTACAAGATTGAAGGCGCACGAAATAACTAGTTGAAGAGGACTTTCAATTTTGACTGCATCTGTTACTGAAAAATGTTTAACTTGGCATTGAAGCGTTTCCTAGGCTCCCGCTTTGGTTTTCATCTTATCATATCCGTACAGTGTACACATGAACATATGTTTTTATCTGCTCTTAGATAGTTAGTTATTATAATTTTAAGACATTCAGCGTCTCAGGCTTTTAACGTCTTTACAGATAATTTTGAAAATGGGAGTATAAACGAAAATTTAGATTTTTAAATTAAGAGAGGTGAAGAGTTTTAGAATTTTGGTGGTAATATTGGGTTCATCGCATGTAAGAGGGTTTGTATTGTCTGTTCTCTATCATGACTTGATTCATGAATGAAATGTTTTTAAGAATGAAGGAACTCTTCACCTCTCTTAATTTAAAAATCTAAATTTTCGTATATACTCCAATTTTCAAAATTCTCTGTAAAGACGTTAATAGCCTGTGACGTAATTGAACGTCTTAACATATACTAAACTAACTAACTAACTAACTAGTAGTAGTATGCATTTATTTTTGAGGTGGTTCCTGTCATTAAAAAAGAATGTCATTTAAATGAGAATCATTTCATGAAATGAAAATGTCCACAATTTGGAAATATTCATGGTTGGACATTAAACCATGTGGACTTAATAAAGACTGGACTTAACGTTTAGTGGACATAAATAGCGGTGGAAATTGATTTAATGGACGAAAGGTAAGTGGACATAAAGTCCTGGAAGCATCCTTTGCCCCCTCTCCCCCTCTAAAAATTACGTAAGGCTCGACTGACCCGCCCCCCTTCAATGGGCCTGTTGCAAACTTTTGCTAGAGCAAAACTAAGAGTTGTTTCATATAGATAATGCCTCAAAAATCACGATGAGCGCATCGGC
Organism: Bemisia tabaci; assembly: GCF_001854935.1. Taxonomy (NCBI): domain Eukaryota; kingdom Metazoa; phylum Arthropoda; class Insecta; order Hemiptera; family Aleyrodidae; genus Bemisia; species Bemisia tabaci. Next base: position 1,555,981 of record NW_017547320.1, read on the forward strand.
AAACTCTGAAATGCACTCATAACTTCACAATCTGCGTAAGAAATTTGCGGTTTTTTGAGCTTCCCGCTTCAAAAACGATACTACGGCACAGGTGAACATTTTGTAAGAGGAGTCGTTCCATCGTCTGCAATAATCATCATAGCCGACGCCAATCCGCCAAAACACGTTTGATGGGACGAGATAACACCTGAACTGGATTAGACCAGATAACAATCGGTGTGTTAACGTTCATATTTTCCACGCCCGAATTGATTGACCTTGAACTCTCCTTGAATTACGCGCGGAACTGCGTGCAAGCGTCGGCCATGATGAATATCGCCGACGATGGAGCGACTCCTCTAACAAAATGTTCACCTATGCCGTAGTATCGTTTTTGAAGCGGGAAGCTTAAAAAAACGCAAATTTCTTACGCAGATTGTGAAGTTATGAGTGCATTTCAGACTTTGCCGATGCGCTCATCGTGATTTTTGAGGCATTATCTACAAGAATCAACTCTTATTTTTGCTCTAGCAAAAGTTTGCAACAGGCCCATTATCGCAGATCTAACCATTACGTTTTCTTTTAAAAAACAATGAAACTTTTAAGCCAAAATTTTTACGAGTGAAAATAAATGTTTTTACTAAATTCATAGGAAATATTAATGATACAATCATGAATGAACATTCGAAGGTTGCCAAAGTTCCCTCGATAGTATTTTTATTTTTGAGGGAAATTATGAATCTTTTCCATTGAAATTTTCAAAAGTTTTACATTAAATTACAAACAGAACTATCTGAGAAATTGCTAGACAAATATTCAAACATTTTCCTAAAAATTAGTGATTTGCAGGGGGAATTTGGCAACGCCTGAAGGCACATACGGAGTTTTTCCTTGGCACGGCAGTATAATGTTGCTCAAAATAGATGGATGTGAGATACAGCAAATATCGTATGCGTAAGTAGTCTTGTGAATTTTGTTCAGAGTATATTTCAAGACAGTTTTCAACTTAACCAGAGCCCTATTTGCGTCAAAAATGGTTAAATTTTGCAGAAATTTGTGGGGAAGTGACCGACTGAGTCTTTTTTATATGACGACTCTCGAACGTTCCCGTCTTGCACCCTGCGAGACAACCGCCAGCCCTTCCTCCCGAAGGGATAGGGGGGAGGAGGCTCGTTCTTCCTGCAGGGATTATTCTCGAACTATTTCCGATGCGTGAATCGCTTTCTGCGTAAAATTACGAAGAGAAAACGTATCGTCGATTCGACGGTGAAGCTACCAGACCACGTATCTCGCACGCGGTGTCTAAAAATCTCCACTCCCATGTTATTTTTTTGAAGCAGCACAAATCAATATCAGTTCCTGAAATTTGTACCGAGTTTTCTCCTCATAAAGAGGCGAAAATAAGGAAGTTTTCAAGTAGGTATTGACGATGAGTCCCTTTAAGCCATCGATTACTCCGCAATGAAATGGAATTTTCATTTTTTCCCGAGTCGTGCAATTTTCAACGCTAGTCATTTCCGTAAACCTGGCAACTAGGAATTCGTCGTGGGCAGGTAGATAGGTTTCGAATTATCGGTGACCACAACAAATACGTCCGTTGGCGCTCTGTTATTCGACGGATTTCCGCGAGGAACTACAGTGTGACTCGATACCCGATTGCCGCGGCGGAGTGCACGGCCGAGCGGGAGCCACGAAAGCGCATCTCTGCACCAGGTGAGAACCACCCGTCCGTAAAGTTTTTTTTGCAAGTCCATCTAGGTCAAGAGGCTCGTTTCGGTCGCGAAAAATGAGGTTCGCTCGTAACTCAGAGAAAGCCGAAAGCTCTCTCGAGGCTAAGCTAATGAAAGTATGAATGTAGTTGAATCTTAATTATTCAGGGTCCTGTTATCCGCGATCTGGGGTATCCGCGGATTGACCGAATAAGTTGATTCCTGACGTATTTTGAGGGGTGAAAAACTCCGCGGTCCTGTTATCCGCGATCTGCAGTATCCGCGGATTGACCGAATAAGTTTTCCTGACGTATTTTGAGGGGTGAAAAACTCCGCGGTCCTGTTATCCGCGATCTGGAGCATCTGCGGATTGACCGAATAAGTTGATTCCTGGCGTATTTTGAGGGGTGAAAAACTCCACGGTCCTGTTATCCACGATCTGGAGTATCCGCGGATTGACCGAATAATATGGCCCAAAATAATTTTGAACACGGAAATTTTTAACTATATAGGGAACAGAGCTACCCGCACCACGTCTATTCTGAGTGTGTTCCAACTATATAGTCGTTATACCGTGAGGTGCGACCTGAGTCCATGGGAAAAGAAAAACTGAAAGAAAAAAGAAGTTTTCAATGGTTGGAAAATATGTTAAGTACACGTTGTTGAACTATCATGAAGAGGGTCCGAGATAAGCAGCTTTTTTTGTCTCCGAAATTGGGGTGCAAACTTTCAGAGGCAGATCCAAACCATAGCCAGGATCAAGAACCAGAATCAATTTTATTGTTTAAATATTTTGTTCCTCTTGTTCTATTTTTACTGCTTGCTAAATAACCATCTACCATAAAAAGTTCACAAAAATCGGGAAACCAAATAAAGCGAGCCATGATTTGTTTTCCACAAAAATTGAAATGGACAACCTTAACTGATTTCATAGAAACATATTATTTAGTCACCATCCACCGCGCCTGTTTCCTGTTTCACGCATGGAGTACGCTTCCACATACCTGAATCCCAATGTGTAACAACGGATGTATATGATGTTGCATCGATCACAAATGAAGGGGCTCTAAAGACGTGATACAATAGTCACCCAATTTTGAGCCCGAGATCCCGTGGCACTATGGCAAGATTCCGTCATTTCGGTGCTGACTTAAGAAACAAATATGCATTGCAGATTTGCGATGGTGCAGTAATTTCTCACATTTCAATTTTGTGAAGAAAATCGACCATATCTGATTGCCGACTTACACCTTCGATATTTCTTTTCTTCTTAAAAAAATTCCAGGAAATTTATTGTTAACATGTACTCCTACCAGATGAAAATTCTACAGTTAGATTTCTGACTTAGTGCAATTATCATATGACATGGTCTAATCTTGACAGGATGGAAAAAAATGATTTTCTATTATCATTCTTGGCAAGTTATGATTATTTAGAATTTTGGGTGATTTTATAGCTAAATTATTCTCATTTTCAGGTAAATTCAATCGAATTGAATAATTTGTAAGTGCATACGTTAAGTCAGTGCATATGAGTTTGGCTGCTTGTTTGCCTACACTTGTTTTCACACCTGCCACTTCTTCCCTGGTAAAAATTGGCAGTAGAATCTGTGTTCCAAAATACCATAGGCCTACGGCCGGCTGTAAGATTTCCAATAGCTTCTATAGCCGGCTACACAATTTCTCATAGCCTTTTATAGTCGATGGCGATTAAGCAACTCACAGCCAGGCGATAAAATGTATGCTAAACGTCTTTAATTGCGTATCCTAGGACTTAGTGAGTTTTTGGACCACTGCTCTCTTTTTGGGCCGTAGTATCTTGATTTATTTTGCGAGGAAAGCTCCGTACTTTTGATGGATGCCTGCCATTTCCTAATATATTAGAGCGCCTTCAGCTTCGTATGATACTGTGCAATACCTCTGGTGTAAAATAGTTGCTTCAAGCGCCGTGGCAGGCTGCGGCGCGGCGCGACGGGCGGGCAGCCAGCGCGAAACGCGCATTGGCGCCTACAAACCTAACAGGGATACTTCACGCGTTGCGCAATGCGTGAAGTATACCTGTTAGGTTTGTAGGCGCCAGTGCATCGCCGCTCCGCTTTGTGTTGCTCTAATATTTAATCTGGCGGAGTCAGCGTTATTCAACTCATGATTTTGAAATGTTTGCACATCCTGTATGAATTATTCTCGTTTTAGTTGATGAAAAAAATATGTATTAAAGGAAAATATAACGCGTTTTTTGTAAATATTAAGGTGATTCCGTATCAAACTTAATGATTTCCGAAGCACACGAATTTCTACACAATTTCTTATAGCCCTTTATGATCGATGACGAAAAAACAACAGCCAGGCGATAAAGTGTAAAGCCCGGCTGTAGGAACTATAGCCCGCCTGCGTAATTTTTTATCGCTTCGTATAGCCCGGCCGTCTGATTTTCTCCGCATTCTACAGCCAGCTATATGATTTTCTGTAGCCTTCTTCAGCCGGCTATAAGAACTCCTTTGGTATTTTGAAACGCAGCTCTTATCTCCAATTTTTACCAGGGTTGTTTGCATTTTGCATGTAGACATTCTAATTGAAAATTTTTTTTCAGCCGATGATGTCACGGTTCGTTTTTCCCGATGATATTATTTTATTTGTCATCAACATACATACATGTAAATTCCTGAAGCAAGAATTTTTAAGGTGACCTAATAGAGAATTTCTTATCTCCAAACGCCCAACGCGAGAATAGCATTAAGTAAATTAGTTCACGCCAATATACCTAACGTCACATCTCCAGAAACAGTGGCGGATATCGTGGGTTAAGAACACCATGCTACCGCAGGCGTTGCCAAATTTCCTTGGATAAGATACAAATTTAAAAGGGTATTTTTGAAGATTCTTCTTCGAATTTTTCAGAGAATCCCATTCGTAACTAGATCTAAAGTATCGAAAAATCTCAAGAGAAAATATTCCCAACTCTCCTTAAGAATGGACATTTTATCGGAGGAAATTTGGCAACTCTCGAATGCACGGCAGCATGGGTTTCGTCATTTAAATACAGGTTGTTTCAGACCACCCGTACCAGGCCTTTTTCTCGGTTGATTTAGGTCGTACGAAGTCGGAGACCGCGGGGTTGAATAGGGAGTTGACCCCAAGGAATCCGAATTTCGTGGTCCCGAAACCCCCCCCCCACCCCCCCTTGGGGGGTAAAGGGGGGGTCACGATGCTAAAAGTCACGGTTCCCGACCGAATTGCGGATAGATCGCATCAGAATTGAAAAGCACGGAAAATTTCACGTGAAATTGACCCCTTAAAATCCAAAATCGGACCATCCAAGGCCCAACAATGACCCCCTAAAGAGGGGGACAGTACCCCCCTCCATAATTTCTCTTTGGTCTCAAAATTGACGTAAATTCTCCAGAAAAAGACGCTTTCCCAGGTAATCGACCCCGAGAAATCCAAATTTCATGGTCCCCAAGCTCCTCTAGCCCTCCTTGGGGGGTAAACGGGGGGGGGGCCCAATTTTAAAAATCGGTGCTCCTTTCCGAATCGCAAATTGATTGCATCCAAATTGAGGAGCAGAACACATTTACATCTTAAGTGACTCCTAAGAGTTCTAATAGGCCCCCTGAACGGCAGAAAGTAACTCCCTGAGGAGGGGGGCCTCGCCCCCGCCAAAAATTTCTCAAGATTCCTCAATGGTCGCAAAATTGACGTCGATTCTCCAGAAAAAGACGGTTTCCTATGTAATCGACCTCGAGGAGCTCAGGGAACATGAAATTTAGAGTCCTCGGGATTTCAACTTACTCTATTGTCGAAAAAATACTCTACAATGTAGATTTCCTCACCAAAATCAACGATTAGCTCATGCAAAAAAGGGTTAAATTTCAAGGTGTGTGTCTAAATGAAAATTTCACGAGAAAATCACTTTTAGAACCTCGAAGTTTTGTATAAACGGAGTTTTAGGGGTTTAAAGTTTCAACATTGTGTCCGACCTCTCCTATGGACTCGATCCATTGTGCGCCGATAATGCGATTTGCCAGCGACTGCTAAGTGCCTGTGACAATTATATTATATTCAACTTCAAAGTTATACATCTTAGTTTAAAACAATTTTCTCTCTTTTTCAAAAACCAAAAGAGCTATTGAAAAATAGGAGTAAAAATAATTAGGAACGAGAATGAAATGATGTGGACATGAGAGAGGCGAAAGACAAATGGAAATTTGGATGTCTGCCAAACGTAACTATGTGCATTAACCCTCTATGGTTTGAATTAATTTTGAATCTTAGATTCTAGGGGACACTTCTATTTTGTAGCTTACATAAAAAACTTAGAGTACCAATTTTTTTTAAACATTTTAAATTTGAGGGAATCAGTTTTTCAAAAAAGAAAAAGGAAATTTGCAAAATTAAGCCTCAGAGGAAATGAGATTCAATTTTTAAAAACCCCAAAAATACGTTGTTACGAATTTGTGACTCTGTGCCATACAGAATTACGACATGAGCCCTGAGACCTATAAGAATGTATGTATAACAGGGTTCACGTCGTAATGCACGTAGTTCCGTTTGGCAGAATTACGGAGGAGGTCAGGTTTCAAGCGGCGATTTCAGTCAATTTCTAGTTTCTTAAATGACTCCTTCAGCTCCTTCTTGCTTCTCTTTGCCAAATTTTCGCAGATCCGGTCCTGCTCCAGAAACCAATCGCGATACTTTTCTAATAACTGCTGTGTCTTCTCTGGAACATGAAATCATTAAAGATACCGGTATAACAAAACTAAAATAGAGGGGATTGAAATAAATTGAAATGATAGGTATTAATATGATATTGTGACCAAGTTGCAAGAATTAAACTCGACGTAGTATATGCAAATACAGTGGTTTTTCATAAAACTTGGAACATATTATTTTAGTCTTCAATTAGCGTATCTAGTTTAATTTTTTTTTTTTTTTTTTTTTTTTTTTTTTTTCGAAAGCAGTCATGCAATAAGTGCAAATTAAAGCGTTGCATGTTTTACGTTTTTATCGGGCCTCCAGGAGATGGAGACAAATAAAAACAAAAAATAAATACCTAGACCACGAGAATGAACTAGGAAACCAATATAATCGCGAATAGCCTCCTGAAATTAATAAAGTGTGGCAACACTGCAACTTAATGTCGTAAAATGAACGCCCTTGAACCATATTTTACAGGGAAATCCAATTCAAAATTACGCTACCGTTAGGTTATCGTTCAGATTTTACGCGAATATAGAGCACTAGTAATGTAAAAGAAAGTTGAGGCAAATTTTCATGAATGAAATCAATCTATTCTGAGCGTGATATAGAAACATATTGTAAGGCATTTTGTAACGTTGCGTTATGGTGCCGACACGTGTTTTGTTTTCGTTTAATTTTAGCTACCGATAGGCAGGCGTTTTGCATCTGCACTATCATTATTACTACAAATGACAAAGTGGAGCTTTTATCAGTCGCTTCGAACATACCGTAATGTTGTTGGACTCGGGACGCCGCGCCGCATGTGCTTCCCGACCTAGATACCTCAAAAAGTAGTCTTGCCGACTGCATGTATTTGTTCACTAACAATGAGTCATAAGAGTGTAATTGTCAAATGCAGGGCAACCGAAAAATGTTACAAACGAAGAACCCCGTTGATATTTCAACGGTGAAACCACACAGGGGTACCTCGTTTCCGTTATTTTAAAATCTACGCTTAAACTTTTCTTTTATTTTCTTTTCTTTTTTTTCTTTTTTTTTAGGAGAAAAAACTAACATCATGGCTTGGGAAGTTGACAGAAAATTTTTCACAGATCGGGGAAAAATTACGGAAGGTTTTAAGCTATCACGCTCGGTTGTTTTCCATTGAAAAATTAAGGCATGACAAGAAGTCTGCAAAAAAAACCAGTAAATGTCGTCAAGCACAGGTCAAATATTGATAGATTGCTAGAGTCGAAGAATGCGTGAGTGTGCACATTACTAATAGTTCAGAATCTCTGATTATTTTTATTTATTTTTTTTTAAATGAACACGAATCAAACATTTTTCTTCAAAAAGTGAGAAATTACACCGCCTAGTGACGTCATCTGGCGGCATTTCCCATTTAAACACATGCGTTTCAGCAGATTAGATCATTTTGGCATATCTCCTCCAGTAGGTAATTATTGTTAAATTCATGAACCAAGGGTATCTTCGTGTTCAGTCCACTCAGTAGTTTCCACTTAAACACGAAATTCATCAAATTTCAGACACTTGCGAATTCTCTATTGGTGAAAATGTAATCTCATTCCCGTTTGTGACACTAGGTCTAAAATACGGGAACCAATCAGAAATATGTTCGCATTGTCTTTACTCTGAGTGTAAAGGGACTCTAGGTGTAAACATTGATATACTTTACCTTCTAAGTGGGCCAATGAAGGCCCTTTTCCACCAAGGTCATTGCTCAAGACCTCCTCGTCGACCTCACGTGGCATTTTACTCATCGAAGTCCCATGTAATTTAACTCTTTCGCGCATCTTCTGTGGTGACAGCTTAGTTATCAATTTGATCATTTGCACAACCAGCTCAGATTCGGTGATCAAGTACGCTGCTTTTATCTTCTCGGCGTAGCAGCTCACTAAAATCTCCACGAGCGCTCTTACATGCATCATTATCTTCAGGAAATGTTGATACCTGAAAATCGCAATGTTCGCACATAATGTTCACAGGATTCCTATAAAGTGCGAAAATTTTCACGGTATAATTTTTGTGTCGTCGGAAAACTCGAAATTGAAAGGTTAAGTACCCCGGTAAAAATTGGCGATAGGAGCTGCGTTTCAAAATACCATAGGAGTTCTTATAGTCGACTGAAGAGGGCGATAAAAAATCATATGGCTGGTTGTGGAAAGTGGAAAAAATCATACGGCCGGGCTTCACGAAGCGATAAAAAATTATACAGCCGGGCCATAGTTCCTATCGCCGGGCTTTACACTTTATCGTCTGGCTGTTGCTTTTTCGCCATCGGCTATAAAAGGCTATAAGAAATTGTGTAGAAATTCTTGTGCTTTGTAAATCCTTAAGTTTGTACGGAATCACGTTAATATTTACAAAACGCACATTATATTTTCCTTTACTACCTACATAGTTTTTTTCATCAATTAAAATGAGAATAATCCATACAGAGTGTGCAAACATTCAAAGTCATGAGTTGAAAAACGCTGACTCCGCGAGATTAAATATTAGAGCCTAACACAAAGCGGAGCGGCGGCGCACTGACGCCTACAAACCTAACAGGGATACTTCACGCATTGCGCAACGCGTGAAGTATCCCTGTTAGGTTTGAAGGCGCTAGTGCGCGTTCAGCGCTCGCTACCCGCCCGCCACGCGGCGCTTGAAGCAACTATTTCACACCAGAGGTATTGCACAGTATTATACGAAACTGAAGGCGCTCCAACATATTAGGAATGGCAGGCATCCTTCAAAAGTACGGAGCTTTCCTCGCAAATTAAATCAAGATATTGCGGCCCAAAAAGAGAGCGGGATGTCCAAAAACTCACTAAGTCCTAGCATCCGTAATTAGTAACGTTTAGCATACACTTTATCGCCAGGCTGTTGCTTAATCGCCATCGGCTATAAAAGGCTATGAGAAATTGTGTTGCCGGCTATAGAAGCTATTGGAAATCTTACAGCCGGCTGTAGGTCTATGGTATTTTGGAACACAGATTTTACTGCCAATTTTTACCAGGGTATATACTAGGGTCAAAATATTGACTAACAAAGCCATGAATTTAGGTACAGTTTTGTCTTCTGTCTTTAGAGAAAGGAAAATTCGCACTCATGTTGTAACTTTGAAAAATCTGTGATCATGTTTTATTTTTTTACAAATAGATCCGACCAAGACATCTTGATTTTTTCTTTGAATGTTTTTGAATGAATACTGAGAATTCAAGGACAATTTCCAAATAGACTGTTCGTTAGATTGCTTTTATGAAAAAAGTAAATGTGAACCAATAATTTTTGTTATTTATCTGGGTCTTCAGCAGTGGCGTGGCGTGCTTCGATTTATGGATCATATATCGATTGATCTGCCATTGAATCCCCCTTCCCCTTCACACGCTCATGCAGGACGTACTCCGTACTCCTTGTGCGCGTACGCTGCCGCGCCACGCCGCGCTTGTGTTTGGCGCAATGCGTGAAGTATTCATGCAGTCTTGTAGGCGCTATGCGTTTCGCGCTGACTGCACTGTATTTGATGCATTGCATGAAGTATTCATTCAGTCTTGTAGGCGCTAATATGTGTTACATACCGACCGCCGCGCCGAGGGCTTCTCCTATTTATCTCAAGTCCTCGTCATTATTGCTCTCTGTGCCGCGCTGTTTCAGGTCAAATTGTGTGTTTGGATTCTCTCTTAACTCGACTTATGAAGGTGCTGTCTCTTGTATCACCGAAAGACGACAAAATTATAAATTACTATACTCTCAGGAAATGAGAGATTTGGTCGCCTTTTCTCGTTTGTATAATTTCTTTTCCGAATCCAATTTTTTTTTATACCTACACTTATGCCGCAATCACACGCTGAATTTGGCAGCTGAATGTGGCAGTCAATTAACAGTCAGCGCTCAACAGCGGAAATTTCACTAATTCGAGTTATTTTCATCCAAATGTGTATTAAATCTATTCGAATAGTTCAGACAAATCAGACATTATCCGATGGTCGCTGAGAATTGTTGTTGAATTTTGCGCGTCACGCGCAAAATTCAGGCATCGGGCCAATGACTTCCACATTTAAGCCACATTCAGCTCCCACATGCAGCGTGTGATTGCGGCATTAAAAAAAATGCAAAGTTTGCCGCCATGGGCCGCGGTGCATGTGGCCACCCCCTAAATCCGGCCCTGTCCACCTTCACTTACCGGAAATGAGTAAAATCGACAATAAACAGGACGCCGTTAGGCGCAAGCCGTTCTAGCAGGATGACGTCATGGAGCATTACGATCCTCTTATAGTAGTCGGCGGCATTGAGGATGCTGTGGTCCGGCTGGTGGATATGGTAAACGAGGAGCGATCCATCATTGGTCACCTGTTCGGCGACGGCTAGAGTCACTGCTGAGCGGGCTGTCACCAGGGCCGGCGCCAAGGGGTCTCTGTCGCGCAGGATGGCTGGGTGCTTACCCTGAAAGAAGAAGAACCAGTGAGAACGACAGTGGTCAATCAGAAAGGTCGGACATGAAATTTTTGACTAAAACTGCAAATATTGATGTTTATTCCGTCACATTTTAAATCTTAAGGAGTGCCGCTAGAGGAAAACTTCACGAGGAAACCAATGGATCCACTTTTAAAACCTCAAAATTTCTATAAACGGAGTTATAAGCGTTTAAAGTTTCCAAATTTGACTCGATCCACTGCGCATCGGCTGCATAACGTTTGCGCACACTTTTCTTACCGATAACGTTTGCGCATGCTTTTCACGAATATCATTTGCGCACACTTTTTACCGATAACGTTTGCGCACACTGCACTATTTGGCAACGCTTCAATGATGCGTCAGTAGTATCGCTTCGTGATAAGACAATTCAACGGACGGATAATTTATAAACGGACGAGGGGAAATTTTCATTTAAATAAATTCCAATATGCAATCAATAAGTAAATGAATAAATAAGTTAATAAGAAGAAAATAGAAAATGAAGAAAGTTAAAAAAATAAGGAATATGGTTACTCACAGATTTTTCGCTGTTACTTCAGCTAAAAATGCTGTCACTGTCTTCACCGCAATCATCTTCAGTGCAAGGACGGGTTTTAGGGCTGTTTTTAGGGCAGGTTGCATTTGAAGAGCAAGTTTCATCAGCACCATTTTCAGAAATGGATTCAAAAACAGCCCTAAAGCCCGTCCTTGCACTGAAGATGATTCCGGTGAAGACAGTGACAGCATTTTTAGCTGAAGTAACAGCGAAAAATCTGTGAGTAACCATATACCTTATTTTCTTAACTTTCTTCATTTTCTATTTTCTTCTTATTTACTTGTTTATTCATTTACTTATTGATTCTTTATTGGAATTTATTTAAATGAAAATTTCCCCTCGTCCGTTTATAAATTATCCGTCCGTTGAATTGTCTTATCACGAAGCGATACTACTTGCAAAGTTGCACGTTGCCAAATACTGCAGTGTGCGCAAACGTTATCGGTAAAAAGTGTGCGCAAATGATATTCGTGAAAAGTATGCGCAAACGTAATCGGTAAAAAAATAGTGCGCAAACGTTATGCACCGTGCGCATCATAACTGGGATCCGGATTTTTGCAATTAAACTGACAAAAAACTTCCAAAGGGTGGTCCAGAAATTACGTAACGCACTTTTTCGGGAATTTTAACCCCCCCCCCCCTCCCTTCATCATCCTTTTTAACACTTTTGCACCGTAGGTCCTTTGAGTGGGACAAAAATTGCTCAGGGAAAGATGCTCATCATAGAGAATTTCACCTTAAGCGAGAAGTAGGCGTCCAGCTTGGACTTGGTCTTCTCAAGCCGGAACTTGCAGTTGCGGTGGATTGTCTCTAGCCAGTCCTCATCCTCCACGCTTGGAAGGTGTGGGGTTGCCGTGAGCCACTCTTTGATCTGTGCGATGTCCTTTTTGACCTGCTCTGCCGGTGGGGGCTCTATGGTGGTCATGGCTATTCGGCCTTGGGCTACTCGGTGAGATTGGTTTTTGGATGCATACAATCCTGGATCCTTAAAAAAAAGAAGAGGAAAATGGTGGAAAAAGCGTCTCAAAGATGCGTAAACTAATGACTCGGAATTTATGGATTCAACATGGTCAATTTACGAAAGAAAGAAAGGAGTGAGAAACTGTATAACCAAAAAAATTCATAAAAGTTTCAAAATAAATTAAAAATTGGTCAAAATTGGACGTATTTCTATCGAACGGAACTAAGCGCCATAGGGGGGCTTGGATTGGCGGCGGAAACGGGCGTCCTGCTCGTTCCGTCCTATACTCGAAATGCTTTTCCATGGCGCTTAGTTCCGTTTGGCAGAAATAAGTCCAATTATCTTACTTCTTATAAAAATTACCAACAAAAATTAGGGTTCCATCCGGCAGAGAGGGGTTTATTTTTTATGTATGTCCAAGGGCTAAAGCTATTTTTTTGTCTGTACCTGCGTCACAGGATGTGGTGTCACATACAGGGTGTTTCAGACCACCCGTACCAGGCCTTTTTCTCGGTTGGTATAGGTCGTACGAAGTCGGAGACCGCGGGGATGCATAGGGAATTGACCCCAAGGAATCCGAATTTCGTAGTCCCGAAACCCCCCCACCCCCCTTGGGGGGTAAAGGGGGGGTCACGATGCTAAAAGTCACGGTTCCCGACCGAATTGCGGATAGATCGCATCAGCATTGAAAAGCACGAAAAATTTCACGCGGAATTGACCCCTAAAAATCCAAAATCGGACCATCCAAGGCCCAAAAATGACCCCCTAAAGAGGGGGACAGTGCCCCCCTCCATAATTTCTCTTTGGTCTCAAAATTGACGTAGATTCTCCAGAAAAAGACAGTTTCCCAGGTAATCGACCTCGAGAAATCCAAATTTCATGGTCCCGAAGCTCCTCTAGCCCCCCTTGGGGGGTAAACGGGGGGGGCCCAATTTTAAAAATTGGGGCTCCTTTCCGAATTGCAAATTGATTGCATCCAAATTGAGGAGCAGAACACATTTACATCTTAAGTGACTCCTAAGAGTTCTAATAGACCCCCTGAACGGCAGAAAGTAACTTCCTGAGGAGGGGGGCTTCGACCCCGCCAAAAATTTCTCAGGATTCCTCTTTGGTCGCAAAATTGACGTTGATTCTCCAGAAAAATACGATTTCCCATGTAATCGACCCCGAGGACTCTAAATTTCATGTTCCCTGAGCTCCTCGGGGTCAATTACATGGGAGACCGTCTTTTTCTGGAGAATCAACGTCAATTTTGCGACCAAAGAGGAATCCTGAGAAATTTTTAGCGGGGTCGAAGCCCCCCTCCTCAGGAAGTTACTTTCTGCCGTTCAGGGGGTCTATTAGAACTCTTAGGAGTCACTTAAGATGTAAATGTGTTCTGCTCCTCAATTTGGATGCAATCAATTTGCAATTCGGAAAGGAGCCCCAATTTTTAAAATTGGGCCCCCCCGTTTACCCCCCAAGAGGGGCTAGAGGAGCTTCGGGACCATGAAATTTGGATTTCTCGAGGTCGATTACCTGGGAAACTGTCTTTTTCTGGAGAATCTACGTCAATTTTGAGACCAAAGAGAAATTATGGAGGGGGGCACTGTCCCCCTCTTTAGGGGGTCATTTTTGGGCCTTGGATGGTCCGATTTTGGATTTTTAGGGGTCAATTCCGCGTGAAATTTTTCGTGCTTTTCAATGCTGATGCGATCTATCCGCAATTCGGTCGGGAACCGTGACTTTTAGCATTGTGACCCCCCCTTTACCCCCCAAGGGGGGTGGGGGGGTTTCGGGACTACGAAATTCGGATTCCTTGGGGTCAATTCCCTATGCATCCCCGCGGTCTCCGACTTCGTACGACCTATACCAACCGAGAAAAAGGCCTGGTACGGGTGGTCTGAAACACCCTGTATTATAGAAAGTGCAATTTTTATTTTACTTTATCATCGTCTGAAACGTTCAACCTTGAAATTTAACTCTTGTGTGTGGATACACTGTTGTTAATATGAGTTGAGTTGTAAGTTATCTGATGACCTTGTCATTTAACGGCCAATTGAAAAAATAGACGTGCAGCAATGATTATATACTAATCAAACTGACCGAATAAACTTAGCAACCTCAGTAAATTTTCCGAGATATCCTATAAATCCATGAAGTGCAAATCATGCGCTGTTTTTGTCTTCTCCTTCCACAAATTTTCTCCATTTAACACGTGTCGTAAAACCATCAATCAATTCAGCTCTTGCATGCCGTAAGGATTCACGATTGAAATACTCTGTAAAATTTCGCGAGAAACATCGGTTTGCTCCATGCACGGAATCACAGATGGACTACATTTTGGAATTCGGAACCACAATTCCCAGTTCAGTTTTGAGGCAACGTATATACCATTATTTTCTCCGCGCACATAAGGGCTCTTGCAAATGAACCAGAAATTGTAGTTCCTATAATTGCAAAATGTTGTTCAGATACAGAAAGAATTCACTAGCGGGGTTGTCGTGGCTGCAAGCTAGCAGTGTCGATTTTGCAAGTTGGCAACACTGTTTCTCCTTCATTTTAATCCATTAAAATAGCGATTTTAGGTGAGGCAAGTTGTCTCACTAAGAATCGATTATTTACATACGTTCAAATGGAAAAATGTTGTCAACTTTCAAGAATCGCCTAATACCTAAACGCCGTAAACCTTTTTTTATACCTTTGGGTCCCAGCACAAAAAGGCTCCTCTGTCGCTCCCTGTCCACTACCGTGCTAAGGATAAACGCCTTACGAACGTTCAAGAGTTGCCGAATTTTCTCGAATAAAATATGTATTCTTGAGGAAAACCATGCGTATTTATATTTGAAATTGTCAGATATTTTAGATAAAATTGCCCATGAAATTCCCTGAAAAATCCGGAGAAAAATATTCAAAATTCCTCCAGTATTTTCGTTTCTCATTGAAGCAAATTTGGCAACGTCAAAAGGCTTATATGGCGCTCTTCCTTTGTACAGCAGTGTGTATAAGGACGGAAAGTTTGACTAATACAGAGGTGGAATCTCTCATGACATCAGGAGTCCCCTCCATTATGATCGTATATTAGAGAGCTATTCTGAGTTTAGGAATTTGTTTTAGAGACAACCAATAGCGCCCTCTCATTGTGTATCAGGCGAAATTTTTCATATGGACAAGAACGAAATTTGCAAATCCTCGGGGTACGCATGAACACTATATTGTAGAATTTATCTTCTTCTTTTGTTTCTTTCTCATGAAAAACGTGAACAAATTGATATTCAACTAGACAAGGTCAGTAGACAGTCTCAAGCCTGAATGAGAAAATCACAAGCAAGGTAACATGCATTAAGACCATTCGCCCATGGTTCATGCAAATATACCAAAACTAGCCGTGGGCAAAAACGCTCAATAGATTTTTCATGTTTGACCCCCTTAGCTTCGAAGGTAAGGGGTAAATTCCTGTCAAAATGATGCTCGAATCCAGTGTTTCGTCTGACGATTAATGAATTGAATTTTGTGATTTCATTTAAATGTGCGTTGTTGTGATATTCTGATCTGGTAAGTGTTCATAGGGCGATGATGAAACCAAATAAATGCGCTGCAAAAATAATTGTCACGCTACAAAATTTCTGTCACCTTTTACTTTTCTGGGGACTTTCCGATCATCTTCATTTCAAGAAATTTTTGGTGGGTTTTTTTCGCCATTGAAAGAGATATTGCCTTTAGACTCGTAAGTTCCGAGTTAAATGGACCAAGTTTAGATGAAGAACAGAAGCCGGCTGAAGTTGGAATGGGGGAGGGAGATCGAGGTTTAATTTTCTCATGAAAACAATTCTCAAAAATAAAGTTTGATCCCTACTTTCACAAAACATATTTTTTTTTTAACTTAGAATTTTTAANTTTTTTTTTTTTTTTTAGGGTTACGGAAGCCGTTCCATAGGTTCTATTTGATCCCAGTTTTTTCTTGGTAAAATTATTGAACTTTCTCGGTAATTTTACTGAACCTTGGTAAAAACGTCAATATTTTTTATCGACTGTGGTAGAATTACCGAGATAAAATGGCAAAGTTACCGGGAATTGATTACCAATTAAAGTGGTATTCTTACCTGAAAATAACAGTAAAAATACCGGTTTTTAGGTAAGCTTACCAGTCTGTCTTGGTAAAATTACCTATAATTGGTAAACATAATGAGATGGTAAAGGTACCAACGGACCTTGGTAAAAACGCCAAGAATTTTTTTTCAGTGTAAGGATAAACGCCGTACGAACGTTCAAGAATTGCCGAATTTTCTCGGATAAAATATGTATTCTTGAGGTAAATCATGCATATTTATATTTGAAATTTTCGGATATTTTAGATTAAATTGCTTATGAAATTTCCTGAAAAAGCCGGAGAAAAATATTCAAAATTTCTCCAGTATTTTCGTTTCTCATTGAGCCAAATTTGGCAACGTCAAAAGGCTCATATGGCGTTCTTCCTTAGCACAGCAGTGTGTATAAGGACGGAAAGTTTGACGAATACAGAGGTGGAGTCTCTCATGACACCAGGGGTCCCCTCCATTATGGTCGTATATTAGAGGACTATTCTGAGTTTTGGAATTTGTTTTAGAGACTACCAATAACGCCCTCTCATTGTGTATCAGGCGAAATTTTTCATATGGACAAGAACGAAATTTGCAAATCCTTGGGGTACGCATGAACTCTATATTGTAGAACTTATCTTCTTCTTTTGTTTCTTTCTCATGAAAATGTGAAAAAATTGATATTCAACTAGACAAGGTCAGTAGACAGTCTCAAGCCTGAGCGAGAAAATCACATACAAGCAAGGTAACATGCATGGAGACCATTCGCGCATGATTCATGCAAATATCCCAAAACTAGCCGTGGGTGAAAACGCTCAACAGATTTTTCATGTTTGTCTGCTAAACGTCGAGTGAGGTAGTTTCCTGTCCAAATGATGCGGGAAAATATTCGAGCAATCGAATCCAATGTTTCGTCTGACGATTAATGAATTGAATTTTGTGATTTCATTTGAATGTGCGATGTTTGTGATATTCTGATCTGGTAAGTGTTCATAGGGCGATGATGAAACCAAATGAATGCGCTGCTTGGTTTGTCACGCTACAAAGTTTCTGTCACCTTTTACTTTTCTGGGGACTTTCCGATCATCTTCATTGCAAGAAATTTTTGGTGGGTTTTTTTTTTCGCCATTGAAAGAGATATTGCCTTTAGACTCCTAAGTTCCGAGTTAAGTGGACCAAGTTCAAATGAAGAACAGAAACCGGCTGAAGGTGGAATGGAGGGGAGGAGATCGAGGTTTAATTTTCCCATAAAAACAATTCTCAAAAATGAAGTTCGATCCCTACTTTCTTAACTTAGAATTTTTAAAGTTGACGGAGGAGGTTGACGGTAAATTAAGTCAAAGCTGTACTCATTTACCAATTGGTTCGGTTTATTTCATGGATCATCGATACACAGTGCCGGGTTTAGGGTTATGGGTGAACTTTATGGCTTTTCCTCCCCCCCCCCCCAGCAGCCATAAAGTTCACCCATAACCCTAAACCCGGCACTGTGTATCGATGATCCATGAAATAAACCGAACCAATTGGTAAATGAGTACAGCTTTGACTTAATTTACCGTCAACCTCCTCCGTCAACTTTAAAAATTCTAAGTTAAGAAAGTAGGGATCGAACTTCATTTTTGAGAATTGTTTTTATGGGAAAATTAAACCTCGATCTCCTCCCCTCCATTCCACCTTCAGCCGGTTTCTGTTCTTCATTTGAACTTGGTCCACTTAACTCGGAACTTAGGAGTCTAAAGGCAATATCTCTTTCAATGGCGAAAAAAAAAACCCACCAAAAATTTCTTGCAATGAAGATGATCGGAAAGTCCCCAGAAAAGTAAAAGGTGACAGAAACTTTGTAGCGTGACAAACCAAGCAGCGCATTCATTTGGTTTCATCATCGCCCTATGAACACTTACCAGATCAGAATATCACAAACATCGCACATTCAAATGAAATCACAAAATTCAATTCATTAATCGTCAGACGAAACATTGGATTCGATTGCTCGAATATTTTCCCGCATCATTTGGACAGGAAACTACCTCACTCGACGTTTAGCAGACAAACATGAAAAATCTGTTGAGCGTTTTCACCCACGGCTAGTTTTGGGATATTTGCATGAATCATGCGCGAATGGTCTCCATGCATGTTACCTTGCTTGTATGTGATTTTCTCGCTCAGGCTTGAGACTGTCTACTGACCTTGTCTAGTTGAATATCAATTTTTTCACATTTTCATGAGAAAGAAACAAAAGAAGAAGATAAGTTCTACAATATAGAGTTCATGCGTACCCCAAGGATTTGCAAATTTCGTTCTTGTCCATATGAAAAATTTCGCCTGATACACAATGAGAGGGCGTTATTGGTAGTCTCTAAAACAAATTCCAAAACTCAGAATAGTCCTCTAATATACGACCATAATGGAGGGGACCCCTGGTGTCATGAGAGACTCCACCTCTGTATTCGTCAAACTTTCCGTCCTTATACACACTGCTGTGCTAAGGAAGAACGCCATATGAGCCTTTTGACGTTGCCAAATTTGGCTCAATGAGAAACGAAAATACTGGAGAAATTTTGAATATTTTTCTCCGGATTTTTCAGACAATTTCATTACGCAATTTAATCTAAAATATCCGAAAATTTCAAAATAAAATATGCATGAATTTACCTCAAAAATACATATTTTATCCGAGGAAATTCTGGCAATTCTTGAACTGTTCGATACGGCGTTTATTCCTTACGACTGAAAAAAAATTCTTGGCGTTTTTACCAAGGTCCGTTGGTACCTTTACCATCTCATTTTTTTTACCAATTATTGGTAATTTTACCAAGACAGACTGGTAAGCTTACCTAAAAACCGGTATTTTTACTGTTTTTTTCAGGTAAGAATACCACTTTTATTGGTAATCAATTCCCGGTAACTTTGCCATTTTATCTCGGTAATTCTACCACAGTCGATAAAAAATATTGGCGTTTTTACCAAGGTCCAGTAAAATTACCGAGAAAGTTCAATAATTTTACCGAGATTTCTCTGGGATCAATACAGAACGGCTTCCGTAACCCTAAAAAA
>NW_017547320.1:1575440-1587076 GCF_001854935.1 Bemisia tabaci
GGGGGGGGGGGGGAGGAAAATGTCACAATTTTAATATCTCACAGAGTGCGCTATAAACTTTGAATTAAAAGACTGACCAAGTTAATGCACACCTTCAAAGTTGGTTGTTCCGGTACACATACCTGATGAAACCTATGTAAAGGGTCGAATTATAGCTTACACTACTATTCTCAATTTCGTCATCCTCTTCGGTTTTCAAAGGACAATATCTCCGTCAATAGTCGACAATGTTCAAACTTACATATCATAATATTTTTGCACCGATCTAAAGGACTTGATCATTATTTAAGAATATTATTTTTTCACAATTAGCGAAACTGATTCATTTTTTATTTTCATACGTCAGCTAAAGAAGTAGAAAAGAAAAAAAATCGTGTATTTTCTTAAATAAACTAAAATAATTTTTTTTAAGGTAAGTTTAGCAAACAGATGATTTTTTCAATTTGCGACCATAAATGCATCAAAATAAAGGGTACAAATATCCCAGTCGTTGAACCATCTCGTCAGGTCAATACACGGCGTGGTTAAGGACCGTAATCTGAAAGCACAACACTTGAACCTCACTGCGAGAACAGAGCTATACGGTCAGGTGCTCACAGATATGAAAAAAAGAAAGAAAAAAAAAAAATAATCTAAGACTCACAATTTAAGCTTGTTTCCCTCCGCGGAACCGCAATACGCAGGTGTCTTGCCTATGGATAACCAGTCCACAAAACGAGGGTGGTTGCAATCAGAATAGGTCATAGATAAACAGCAGACTCAGAATCAGTTCGGATTCACCTTCGAAGGGAGGGGGAACATTAAAAAAATAAAAAACGTCTTTAAGGAACGGGCGCCACATCACGAGATTTCAACAATGATCGCCACGAGAGAGATGCTCGTCAAACTCTGATATCTCCTCCAGATTAGAGCTCGATTCTTTATTTTCTTTACCTCAGAGTGGGGGAAGGGGGGTTCGAAGCCACTACTCAAGTGTATAAAACAGAGAAATAATGATGAGGTCTGGCAATCATTGGCATATTATTCTCCCACCCTGCAAAATGCGATAAAAATCCACCTAGTGTTGTTTGTATACCATGACGTAGTAGTTACTGATTTTCGCTTAGTCCGAGTGCAACACCGAAATAAATTGTGGTGGATAGCAGTGGCGTGGCGTGCTTTGAGATATATCGATTGATCTGTCATTTGAACTTATGGAAAAGGATCGATTAACAGGGTGTTCGCAGCGAACACCTTAATAATCGATCCTTTAGGTACCATAGTTTTAAATGGCATAACAATCGATACATCGCAATTCACGTCACGCCACTGGTGGATAGGGAGTAAGTTCGGACGCAGCAGTTGCCGCAGATCCAAGAACTACCGTGCTAAAGCAAAACGCCGTATGAACCTTCAGGCGTTTCCAAATTTCCTCTCAGAAAATATACATTTTTGAAGAAACTAATGAATATTTTTTCTTGAAATTTTCAGACTCTTGAGATCAAATTTCGAACAAAATCCTCCGAAAAATTGGAGGAGAAATATGCACAAAGTTTCCTGAAAATTTGTTGTTTTTCGAGGGAATTTGGCAACGCCTGAAGGCTCATACGGCGTTGTTCCGTAGCACGGCAGAATTCACGTGTGAGCTACTCGCACGATATGTAATGTATTTTGCGAGTGACATAATCGCTGAATTTGTGGATAGACCCAGACTGATGGGTTAGAAATAAAATAAAAAATGAAAGTATAGTTCGCACGCGGGAGGTGTAAAGTTCACCACTTTCCTGTGGGAATTCTAAGAAAAATCGATTAAAATCCATAAGCAAGATAACAGCAGTGATAAAGGTCTTTCGTTCGTTTTCCACCGAAAACTCTTCAACTTTCGAGTGCTTTCATTTACGGCTGAATGCATATCGACGGCGATGCTACCAGACCACATATCTAGTTTGTGGTGTTTAAAAATCTCCACGCCCATTTTATTTTTTCTGAAGGAGAACAAATCAATATAATTTCATGACATTTTCACAGAGTTTTCTTCGCGCAGAGGTGAAAAAACACGGAAGTTTTCAAGAATTGACGTTGAGTAGTTTTCCCTTTGAAAAATGAAGTATGACAAGAAGTCTGCAACGTCGTAAACCGATATACGCGGTCTGGTAATTTCACCGTCGTTATACAGCTTGAAGTCTCAACACTGGCTCATTGCACAGAATGACACTTTTGAATACCTGTAATTTCCTCCTGTTGTGAAGAAACATAAGGCTTGAATAAAGAGCACATGTAAAGAATAATAATAATTTAACGAACAATTTTAAAAAAAAGAAGAAAGAAAGAAATAATGAATAAAGAATTGAGACAAAATTGAGATCTTCTTCGTGGGAGGAACCGGAGACATATTGCGTCATTCCTGAACCGTGGGGTATTCAATTAGCACAATTGATTATAATTATACATGTACCTATCCTGGCACTTAAAATGTAATCACATGGTTAGCGCATATTGCCAAGTTTTGGTCTGGAGAAGATCTCGAGCCCAAGGTGTGCGGTTGGTTGGATGTTTTATGCGCCAAGCTGAATATTTCTGAGATTAAAGAAGCTACATAACCGTTTCAATATCGTCCAGACTAGCGGAAAGTCCGAGTCTCATTGCTTTGAAAGAAAATTCAGTTTTAATAATTGCTCAATTCATTAATTGGGTAAATAATGTGAGCACACTTGAGGGGCTTGAAGGTCAAGGCGCATAAGTGCAGTTTTTAAAAAAATTGAAGTATTAATGATTTCAAGTAAAACTGGTCTTGATGCATATTCTGTGAAAAATTCGCTCCCAAATTCCAATTTTTAAGCATCAAAAAGTCAGTTTGAACTTTCTTTTCACCATAAAGATCCATGTGATTTCGAGCCCTCAAACGCGTAATTCTCAAAATAGCAGAAACTGCACTTGTGCGCCTCGTCCTCCAAGCCCCTCATTTGAGGTTGCACTCAGGTCCAGGAAGTGAATATCGATGTCTAAAGACATTGATTACCTTTTCATAAGAAAAAATGAAAATCATCAGGCAGGAACTCTGCAATGTCATACACGGAGATCCGTGGCTTTTGCCATCGATATGAAAATAAAGAGAAAACAATTAGTTGGATTTTTTGTAGTGCTTTAATTTTTTATCAGAGTAAATTACAAATGGTCCATACAGAGTGTACGTGTGTAAAAAACTTCAAGATAACAAGTTAAAAAACGCTGCGCGAGTTTAAATGATCGTGCTAAACACTGCATTCGGCGCGTAACTTACGTAAGCGCCTGCAAGCCTGCTTGAATACTTCACGCATTGCGAGTACTCCACCGCGCGCGCTGTCAGTGCCTGCAACACTAAGTGGATACTTCACGCATTGCGCGTAGTATGCCCGCCTCAATAGTCGCGTCCTGTGTGTGTAGTTCACATCGTGTAAACAACGTGCAACAGCAGAACTGTTTGATTAGCTTAACTGGTTGCTCAGTATGCGTTTGACTTAAGTTTTTTCTTATGACCATGAATTACTCTCAGCACATACATCAGGCATACTTATGTCAGCTTGACGGAGAGAGAGAACCCTGTGCAAATATTCTATAGTATACAGTATTATAATTCGTTACAATCGGTAAACAATGAGATCTGTGCACGTGGTATCGACCCTTTTCCATGGGTTTAAATGGCAGATCAATCTATATATTGCAAAGCACACCACGCCATAGTATGCTTTTAGTGGTTTGTCCTAGGAGAGTGGAAACATGAACTCACTTATAAATTCACGGATGAACATAATCTTCTTCTGTGCAGGTCGATGCAGACTGCTCGGGACACCACACCAAAATACACGACTTGAAAGTAATTGATTTAAGATGCCATCAGGGATAAATATTTTCGTCTATTTTGAACTGGCTCTGTTTATTGCTCAAGTGATTGCTGAATCGGGGCGGAAGCGACATTTCTACGATGTAATATATCCAGGTATTTTCAGATTTGATGATGGGTTTTTCTCAAATTCCCAGAAACTCTTAATTAAAGCGAAATGGATTTTACTGTCTCAGTAATTGAGTACATTTTCTTGCGTAAAATTTCGCGAGAAACACGATGGTGCGACTAGTTTTCTCTGAAACGAACTCCAAAACTTAAAAAAAGATCTCAAAGTTAAAGCCATTATAGAAAGGATATTCCACGCTATCGTGAGAATCCATCTCTATTGCTAGTTAAACTCTCCATGCAAAGATAGGGAGCCAGTACATTAGCAGAGTTGCCGTGTTTTCAGTTTTAGAGTCCTAAAACGAAGTGGGAACCAAGTTGAAAGAGCTTCCAAATACAACAGTGGGAACCAAGTTTGCATCTTTGCATGGGGGTTAGGTAAAGAGATGGACTCTCGGGATAGCGTGGAATACGATACCCTCCCCATTACGGGCTCAACTTTGCGAGCTTTCTTTGAGTTTTGGAGTTCGTTTCAGAAAAAACCGGTGGCACCATCGTGGTTCTCGCGAAATTTTACGCATGGAAATGCACTTCAATCGGGATTCCCCCACACATGCAAGAGCTTAATTGGACGTATTTCTGTCAAATGGAACTAAGCGCCATCGGGGGAGGAAGGTAGAGGGGGGCTTAGATTGGCGGTGGAACCGGGCGTTGGGCTCATTCGTTCCATACTCTCGATGATTTTCCATGGCGCTTAGTTCCGTTTGACAGAACGCGCTATCCGGCATTCTAAATTCCTCCAAAGGAACTCAAATTGGCGTTTAGTTCCGTTTGGCAGAAATACGTCCAATTGATAGTGCAATTAATCTTAAGGTGATTCGATGGACGCCATATTTTGTGTCAGAAAGACTTGCGATATATCGCATCCATTGGTTCCATTTTCTTAGCTACTCGTCATTTTTCTCCAATTTTGAGATCGCAGTTCTGTTGTCAGGAGACTAAAGCACTCACTTACCAATTTTAACAAATAAATTCAACGTAATAAAGGCGTGGTTTTTTTAGAGAGCAAATATCGCATTCGAGTGCAGTTCCGATATCAGTATCGAATGCGATGTTTTCTCTCTGAAAAAACCACGCCTTTAGTACGTTGAATTTCTTTGTTAAAATTGGTAAGTGAGTGCTTTGGTCTTCTGACAACAGAATTGCGATCTCAATATTGGAGAAAAATGACGGGTAGCTGAGAAAATGGAACCAATGATGCGATATATCGCATGCCGTTCTTACACAAAATATGGCGTCCATCGAATCACCTTAAGACTGATAGAAATATTTCTCCTCCAGAGACGTTCTGACGGTGCGAGCGATTTTTCAGGTACGAAATGGTGCGGTCCAGGGGCTGTAGCGGATCATTACGAAGACCTCGGCCCAGAGGTGCAGACAGATGCTTGCTGTCGTGACCACGATCACTGTCCTGACATCATTGAGTCCGGCCAATCCAAGCACAATCTCACCAATTATTCGTTTTACACCAAGTAAGCGTGGCTCCAAAAAATATCACGCACTTTTAGCCGTTTCGATATCACGTGCACTTATCTTTTGTGAAACCAAAAAAAGAGTAAAATTTGACCCGACTGGGGCACCTACTTAAGGATCGAGGTAAAAGTTCTTCAGAGAGCGACTTTGAATTTTGCCTATAAGCCCGCAATAACTTGAAGAAAGCTAAAAACAAGGTTTCAAGGAAATCTCAAGTGAGCATGTGATCATCAGACATGAAAACTGCTAAGGAATTTTATTCATTGGTTTTTTTCTTCGAACGACCCATACGGTGCAGTTAATGAAAGAGTTTCCGTTTTCCCTAAAACACAGATGATTCGATTGAAAAATGGTGTCTTAAGTGGTTATTCCATCTTACACCGCAGTTTTTAATACAAATCACCGATTATTTTATTAAAAACACAATATATGTTTTGTAACTGTCATGTAATTTAACGGTAACATTATCAATCTTTATCTAATTTAATTTTTTAGATTAGGTTAGAGGATAGGTTACGTAACATAAAGAGAAGTCAATAAAGTGCGTGACCGTTCTCTGCCGTGCTAAGGAAAAACGCCATATAAACATTCGAGAGTCGCCAAATTTCCTGCAGATATGTATTTATTTTTGAGGAAAGTCATGAGTATTTCTCCTCGAAATTTTCTAGAACTGTAGATAAAATCGGGAACAAAATTATCTGAAAAAAGGAAAGAAAAATCTTCACAGGTTTACCAGGAAATTATTGTTTTGTTAGTGAAAATTTGACAACGCCTGAAGGTTGATACGGCGTTATTCCTTAGCAATGCAGTATTGATGAGAGGAGGAACACCAATACGTGTGTATGTGGTTATTCTATCCATAAGTCCGACCCCACTGCACATAAATTGGATTTTTCATACATGGTACTAAGGGATCGAATTGTTATCGCCATCAGCGGGATGGCGTCCCAAGGGTGCAATAATTGTGATGGATAGGCGTGCGGAATGGACACCTATCCACCGATTAGCGGTTATTCCAGCTTATTAAGCCTCAAATGTGATGGAACAACTGTTTGAATGGGTGAAAGTCAGGGGGGCTTAATCAAATTGCAACTCGTAAAGTTTCATTCGACAATTTCTTCACTAACTCTGGGGCTGTCGTTAAAGTTCTTTTACAATGTTGTATGAATTTGCTTTATGATTTTACTGAAAGTTCCGATAAATTAGTATGTAAAATTACATACATATACCCGTCAACGAATGAAGAAATAAGTTGTCAGATGAAACTATGAAACTTCGCAATGCAATGCAATTGGACTCCATTTTGTAATAATCAAGCACGAGTTGTGACTCATCCTTAAAAGCACCTATCTACATTGGGAAACCAATGGCACATACGTCGTTTCTCAAATGAGCCAGAAAAATTGGTTCCTTATTGAAAAATGAAGTCCAACTAAGCCCCCTTGCTTCTCAGACCTTCATTTGTCTTTCATTGCCATGCGAATTGCCTGCACCAAAATTTCCAGGCGTTTTGAAGAACGATGATTTTCCGTGGGTGTTCAGGTCCCAGAAACACTTCCCTTCGGAGAAACATCCTTGATAAATTTTTTTGGCAGTTGTGTTGCAACTTGTGCCTCGAGTCTTTGGATGTAACGGTAAATATTGTATTCATAGTCATTGTAGCGATTTAAAAGTTCTTTTGGACGATGCGTTACTTTTTGACCGATCTTATTGCTAGTATCAAACAGGATATAAGTTGACAAACTAACACGTAATTATTTACTCACTATTACTAACATGGTATTATTTTAGTACGACATTACATGTAATCATTTGGACCACATTCAGTAGAAAGAACCCAAAAAAACCAACCAAAAATTAATTTCTTGGTTGTCTTTATTATAATTATTATTGTAACCTTGTAACCACTGTTGAAAATTTTATAATTTCAATACTGCCGATGATTTTATAAAATCATTTCCATGAGATCCTCTATTACTAATGATTACTATATATGTTATTCTATTTCTTCTTCTCTATTACTAATGATTGTTAAATATTTTCTTCACATTTACAAGGAACCAAGCCACATCAGTTATTGCCAAATTTAACTGGACAATTTAATTTTTTACAAGAGAACGTCTGTGCGGATTCTTGTGAAAATTTTAAGGAATTTGCTTCGTTCTATGCAGAAAATTCACTGAGATTTGCATAAAAATCCGCACGATCACTTTCCTGTAAGAAATTAAACTGCCCAACTAAATTTGTCAACAGCAGATGTGGTTTGGTTCCTTTCTACTTAACGCGGTCCATTATTTTACACTTGAGGCAACTGAATTTTGTCCCACAGGCTTAACTGCGAGTGTGACGATGTTTTCTTGAAGTGCTTGAAATCGGTCGACGAAAAAGAGGAGAGGACAGCCAGAGGAGTTGGACACCTATACTTCGACATGCTCGATACGAAATGCTTCAAGGAAGAATACCCTGTTATTCGTTGTAAAAAGTACGATGTGTGAGTATGTGAAAGAGTTCTTGTATTTATTGCTACATTTTCAACGGTAGAAAAACAAAATTTATCGAACGGCTGGTGAATAGTGACACCTGATAATTTACGTTTCTTTGAGTTCGAATGCCCACGATGTAATTTTAAGATGCCTCCCCAAGTAGCACAGTGCAACGAAAATATTGAAATTAAATTGAAATTTCATGTCAATAATAATGCGATTTTTTTACCATTAATTTGCAATATTTTTACATCATTTAGTCGATTTATGCCGATTTTAAATAATCAACAAAATAAGTTCCATGTGTCAGATAGATAGGCAATATGCAATGCTAGTGGCGCAGCTAGGAATTCTTAAGGGGGGGGGGGGGGGCCTAAGGCAGTGGCGTAGCTAAAAATTCTTTAAGTCGGGAGGGGGGGTGTCCATTCAAAAACGTGACGGTAAATTTACTTTATTTTGTATACGTCCCTGATAATATTTTGTTTCTGCCCTCCAAAAGTAAAAAAAAGGTACAATTATCGAGGCTAAGGGGGAGGGGGGGCAGACCCCCTGGACCCCTCCCCTCTTGTCTACGCCACTGTGCAATGCGATGAAAAATTGCAACTTATATTAATTGTATTGCAATAAATTTCAATTCATGGGACCCCTTCAAATAGGAGCTAGGCAACATACACAACACCCAGTGGAATTGCAATATTTTTACAATATAATTGCTACTTATTGTAATCTGTGCTACTTTGGAATATGATATGAAAATAGGTAGATACAATGCGGTCAATATAAGGATACCGCTGTCATGCACTTTGGTTACATCGAGTATTGCAGGCGTTTAATGGAGACGTTTTATTTAACCTCCTCTCTTTGAGGAATAACTCAGAACACGCACGTACATTGTCAATCGTCATTAATTTTGCAGGTTACCCGGCCGGTTACTTGATTTGTTTCCCGCGATTAATTTGATTTGATTCCGATTCCCCCCTTGAACGTTTTTAAAGGCCCCCGATACATATATCACCTGGGAATCAAATCCTGGACAATGAATTGCAAACAAACAACTTCTTTGGCGTCTAATTTTTTGTCTTTCACTCACTTGCATTCAATTTGACACAAGGGAGAAACTTAGATGTCCTTTATTAACTCGTATTTTTCTTCAACGAAGTCAACGAAGTTGTAGCAATCCAAGTACCTAGCGATTATTTCTATCACTCAATCCATGAATACCGGAATGTCAAAAAATAGCGAAAAAAATAAGGAAATAGGCAAAACTATAGGGTAAAACACTGACAATGAGTGAAATATGGAACAGATAGGTAAATAGAATGATACTAAATACCTTAATTTCGTTTTTTTATTTTTAAATCTGTCTTGGCCTCTTTATCTGGTTCCTGTCGAATTTTTTGTCTGCACGCGAGAGAAGCGTATCTACGGTGTAATTGAAATGCCGATAGGCATACGATGTGTTAATTGATAGACACTCCTCTTCTTTTTATACGTGGCCGGTCAATATAGATCATGTTTACGGGTGACCCATTTTGATTTGATAATGTTGAATGAAACTCGAAGACTTTAAACACTATTTACATTAAATTATTACATTATGCGCGCACACATGATTAGCGTGTTCAATACTTAACCGATTGCCTCGTTACAATCAGAATTCATTCCAAAAACTCCTTCATTTTCTGCGCCTACAATTTTCTCTGCGCTTGGGTTGACATCACGGCCAATAGAATTTTAAGTTGATCGGTTGCTCAGTGACGCTAATAGAGGAGAGAGTTTCACAGCCTTCAATTTCACGTGATACAATTTGTCTTGTTTTCGGGTTTCTTTTATTACCAGGCACGTAGCCAGGATTTTGTTTCGAGGAAGGTAGTAGCGAGCCGTTTAAACAGCCTTCAATTTCACGTGATACAATTTGTCTTGTTCTCGGAGTTGTCTAATCGTAAGTAGGGCAAGTTCAAATCTGACCATTTGTGTATCTTTCCAGTCCCTGGGAGTCCGAGCAGAATCAGAAAAGACAAACGGTCATAAACACCCGAGAAATGAGCGAAATAATTCAAAACGCACTGAGGTAAATCCAATGCAATTGAAAGGAGAGTCATGCCATTCCTTTGCTTCTCTTTGATTTTGTCTTTCATTCTTAGAATTTGATATATTTTAAATCTTCATTATCATTTCAACGTCTTGTCGGAGTCTGCATTTTTGCGGGATTTGTTTGGTTTTTTGTTTGTTTCTGTTTGGTTTTTACTTTTTTTTTAATCTGATAATAATCGAAGAGTATAGTCCAAGAGAAATGCTTATAACAGTTTTCAATTGAACCGGTTATTTTCCAAATTACGTAAACGCCAAAATTGCGAATGCGAGAAAAACAAGCAAACCAGTTTTATTCGCTTTGATGACAATCTTGGAATTTCACAAAATGTATGCTCTTTTAGAAAGCTATTTTGAAATCAGACATGATTGATTATATCAGAAAAAACCACCTTGCTACCAGAGACGTGGCGTGCTTTGCGAACTGTCGATATTCCCACATTTGAAGCTGTAGTAAATAATCGACTATAAAGGTGTTTGTTGCGAACACCCTGATTATCGATTCTTTGCCATAGGTTTAAATGGCAGATCAATCGATATATCGCAAAGCACGCCACGCCACTGTCTTCTACCACCATAATAGAGATTGGCGCTTACGTGACTTGGAAAATAGACCGTTCAGTTACAGTTGATGTATAAAAACCTTGGGTTGAGGCATTCTACAGTACAGCTTATTTTAACGTAAGTATTATACTATTATATCCCTGGAAAAAAAAATAAAAAAAAAAAAAAATACGATTTTCGTAAAACCAAAAAATAACAGCTTATTTTTCTTTTATAGGCATTACATCTCATTTAATTTTCGAACGTTACATTGTATGTTT
The DNA here is from genome assembly GCF_001854935.1 of Bemisia tabaci. Classification (NCBI taxonomy): domain Eukaryota; kingdom Metazoa; phylum Arthropoda; class Insecta; order Hemiptera; family Aleyrodidae; genus Bemisia; species Bemisia tabaci. Next base: position 1,586,279 of record NW_017547320.1, read on the forward strand.
TAGGGGCGGCTCGAAGCGATGTTCTGAGTACGAATACGACAGGACATCTCCAAAACGATACCAATGGTTTGACGTGCCCCGTTATGAGTCGTACAAATAATTTTGACTAAAACAAGCAATGTCGAGATTTGGAAATAACTATCGTGAATGTAATAGAGGCGGAAGGGCTCTTTAAGTGGAAACTTAAACTGTTCAGATAAAGGAAAAAACTGAGCAGGGGTGAGAAGTCAATTTTCAGATTGCGATGCTAAACATTTCCCGTACTTTCGAGAGTTTGGGTTGAAAGTTCAACTCACAATAGACCACTAGAGAAGGTACAAAGTTAAGCATTCTGATACATAATTCTTAACCAAAATTTTACGTAGAGCACTTTTTGCGAGACGAAAATTACTGAAATCTACTTCTAACTAATATATTTAATGTTTCTTGAAGCGTGAATTCAAACCTTCTGCTCATGAAAACTCAATGGTCTACGTGAGTCAAATCCCACCCTAAAAATTATCATGACTCTCTGCGATATAAAAATCTGGCAACCTCCAGCTTGATGGTTTGGCTCAGCTGCAGCAAGTTGTTAATAGTTTGAACAACACAGGGTGGGAAATGAACAGTGCTGGATTAAGAAGCCCCCGGAACCGCTGTGGTACGCGATTGGACTCACGTATATATAGAGTATTGAATTTCGTCTGATCGGGCAATCCCGTAACCAATGTAAAATAAATTCAATAAATAAAATAAATGACAATTCCCGCAAAAATTAGTTTTTTTTCAGTGATACCCCCCCCCCCCCCCCCCCCCCCC
>NW_017547320.1:1587172-1609797 GCF_001854935.1 Bemisia tabaci
GCCCCCCCCCTCCCCCGCAGTCCATTTGCTCGCTCTCACCGGAAACAATTTAGAAGTTTCTCGACTTGCTTGCCTCTTTTCTTTCCTTTTTTCCAGCCTTCTCACCCTCTTCTGCATCTTAGGCTATCCATCACCGGCGTACTTCAGCAGTTTAACGCTCGGCTAAAGTCGCTCTGTTCGATTTAACTTGACGGACGCCGCGCGCCGCACCGTTCAACTGGTTGCGCCTTCATTTCACAAAGATACAAGACGCCCTACACGGGTTGGATTGAAACGCTCTGTTGCCAACATGGACTCCGTGCTGCGCCGCGGATATCATTCGCCATTCCTTCTGCAAGTCTCTTGCTTTTAACAGGCGAAAATATTAAACTTTTTTAAATGCATTGCGCCCTGATCGATTCAATAATATCACTGAGAAAAAAAGTTGCTGAAGTAACATCCAGGATGTTAAAAATACGTGCGATATTCATCAACTTATTTTTATTAAAACGAGACATATGAGAAAGCTGTAAGTGCGTCGTGGTTTCAGGCAAGACAACAGTAAGTGACATTATTCCTCCAGAGAGCCAATGAAAACAGAGCTTTTAAGTTTGATGCCTTCCTTTCCTGCCAATTTCTAGCTCGAAAATGTTTTTGTAGAATGTCCAAAATGCAACCACAAAAGCATGCAGAAGATATCACTGACGGCTGTCTTGCCTAACAATAGCCTATAACATGAAAATGAAAAATACCCTTTTTATGTAATTGAAATATAATCGGTCGATTTTTAATCATCCAAACGATTTCTGGGGGTCTTTCGGACGTTTAGTGGCAATTTGACAAAGAACGCAGGCTTCTTTCAATACAATTTTCCGGTCAGAAACTTCTTAGCCAGTTTTCTTAAAACTTCATTTTTGCACTTACATTAAGAAGGTAGATATGATATACAGAGGCGTGGCATGCTTTTCGATATATCGATTGATCTGCCTTATAAATCAATGGAAGATGATCGATGAATAGGGTATTCTCAACGAGCACCTTCATAATCGATTATTTACCATCAATTCAAATGGGGATTTATCGATAATCGATCATTAACGCCACGCCACTGATAATGTGGGAATTTCGGACAGCACGGGGGCAGCAATAACATGCAAATCCAGCTGGTCTGCTTAAGACTCAAACCACAAATGGACCGAGTTTAACAAAAATGAACCAAGCCACGTCAGCTATTGCCGAGTTTAACTGGGCAATTAAATTTTTTACGAGAGAACGTTTGTTCGGATTTCTTTGAAAATTTTAAGGAACTTGCCTCGTACCATGGAGAATTTTCTCTGAAATTTGCACGAAAATCCGCACAACCGCTTTCATGTACAAAATTAAATTGCCCCATTAAATTTGGCAATAGCTGATGTGGCTTGGTTCCTTTCTGTTTAACGCGGTCCAAATGGACTATATTTCGCAATTGGACTGTATTTTGCAATTTGGACCTATAAATTCCGGCCCGGTTTAAAAACAACGTATGCGCCATTAGTTTCCCTATGCACATAAGTGTTTTTTCAGATGAGCCAGAATTTATAGGTCCAAATTGCAAAATGCAGTCCAATTAGGAGCTACAGTTTCTTGCTCATCCGTAAAAGCACGTAAGTGCATAGGAGAACTAATGGTACGTGCGTTGTTTCTAAACTAAGCTAGTAATTGTAGTTCCTAATTGCAAAATGAAGTCCAAATGGAATGTGAAAACCGGAAACAGGAAGATGCTTCTGAGTCCGTTTTCTCAAAACTTCATTTTTGCACTTACTATATTTCGCAAGTAGGAACTACAGTTCTTGCTCATCCGTAAAAGCACGTAAGTGCGTAGGAGAACTAATGGTACGTACGTTGTTTCTAAACTGAGCTAGTAATTGTAGTTCCTAATTGCAAAATGAGGTCCAAATGGAATGTGACAACCGGAAATAGGAAGATGCTTCTGAGTCCGTTTTCTCAAAACCTCATTTTTGCACTTAGTGCTCTTCTCGCTATGGGAGCCTGGAAATTTGAGCGAAAAAATGGCGGGTGTAAATTGGCGACATCGGAGGAAACTGGAGGCGGGTCGCGTGGCGGAACCGGAGCTTAACTTGGCGTGAACTCCCAAGCGGGCCCAACTTTAGACGACTTGAAAGTCGCGACACTTCATGGACGATGCACCGGCTCAACTTCTATCTCCAACATGTGCGACTCGCAAAAGCAGAGCCCCAGCCATCGCTCCTCCTTATTAGATGTATCACCCGACATGGGTGTCATGTCAGTCTGACTCTGTAGGCTCACTCCTCGAGCAACGTTGTCGTACACCGAAAAAATTAAATTGCTGATTTAACAATTCAATTGCTAAAAAAAGTGACTGCAATATTTCAACGTAGATTTCAAAACACAAAAATGCTACTTTAACCACTATTGTAAGCTACTTTAACCACGGGGGTGGTTAAAGTAGCATTTTTGTGTTGTGAAATCTACGTTGAAATATTGCAGTCACTTTTTTTAGCAGTAGAATTGTTAAATCAGCAATATAATTTTTTCCATGTATGGCTATACTGCCGTGTTAAGGAAGAACGCCGTATTAACCTTCAGGCGTTGCCAAATTTCCTTTGATAAAACGCGAATTTTCTGGTAAACTTATGAATGTTTCCCTCCCAATTTTTCAGATATTTTTTTCGCAGTTTCACCTAAAGATTATGAAAATTTAAAGGAAAAATATTCATAAATTTCCTCGAAAATAAACATTTTATCGAAGTAAATTTGGCAACTCTCGAATGTTCATGTGGCGTTCTTCCATAGCACGGCAGTATACTGCCGTGCTATGGAAGAACGCCGTATGAGCATTCGGATCAAGTTTGCTCTCAGAAATTTTTTTTCCCATGAAAGTTATGAGTATTTCTCAATGAAAATTTCAGACACTTTGGATCAAACTACGAGCAAAATTCTCTGAAAAATCGGAGGAAAAATATATACAAATTTTCCCGAAAATTTAAGATTTGTCGAGAGAAATTTGGCAACGCCTGAAGGCTTTTCCTCTGCGATCACATGCAAAAACCATCAAAATGTTGAACAAATTAGGCTCATTCATATTCTTTTGAAAAATTGAGTCACTTGAGTCAGTTTCGCAACCTTGGAATGGAGATACGTGATTTTGCACTTTAGCCATCGATGTGAATCATTTATGAAAAGCGCTTAATGAGTCTATGCTTTGACAAAGTGCGGAATGAGAGCTGAAGATCGGAAAACACGTTTGCTGAAGAAAACGGCTACTTAGGTCATAAATTTAAGAATGACTATAATCAGGTCACTCACCTTCTACGCATATGTAATATTGAATCTCAAAATTGAAGTGGTGTTTGAAGAGTCTATATACTGAGCTGGATTAATACCTTCATGCATGGAATGTATTAATCGGATCGCATTTTGCAATAAAGAACCCATTATCTCTGGCTCTTTCATAAAAGCACATACCTGCATTGGGAACCCAATGGCATGTACGTTGTTTCAAAAATGGGCCAGAAATAGTGGTTCCTTATTGCAAAATGTAATCCAATCATAAAAGTGGTTTCTACTGACAGCAGCATTTCCAAATTTTCTACTATTTTTGATTTTTAACGACGAAATAATCAATATCTGTACTGCCATGCTAAGGAAGAGCGTCGTATGAACATTCGAGAGTTGCAAAATTTTCTTCGATGAAATGTTTATTCTTGAGGAAAGCTTCCGATATTTTTCCTTGAAATTTTCAGAAGCTTTAGATGAAATTGCAAACAAAATTGTCTAAAAAATTGGAAGGAAAATATTCACAAGTTTTCTGGGAAAGTCGTGTTTTATCAAAGGAAATTTGGCAACGCCTGAAGGCTCATGCGCCGTTTTTCCTTAGCACGTGAGTGTAAGTGTGATAGTATCAATATTTTTACAGCGTTGCTGCAATATTACGTTCTCTCAATGAAATATATATAAATTACTAATTTTTTTTGAGAAAATGCAATCTTATTCCCATTCTAACCAAATCGACTATGTTACTGCCGATGAATTTTAAGAGTACACGCACACAATTGTTTATCATTGTATAGATACAAAACCAATAACATAAAAAAATGGTAGAATGAAATCTGGTGAAAATGAGGTGATTATGGCGACATTTTCGGAGTCACGCATCAGCAACTACGTCTAATAACACTGCTATAGTGCCGCTCTTATCAATACTGCTACAGGGAGCGGGAATGTTGTCGTAATAACATCGCAGTATATTCACGAACAATATTGCCGGCATTATCGTGGAATAATTCCACACTGAAAAAAATAATATGCTGTTTTAGCACCTAGGATGTCAAAAATGTGTCTGGTGATCCCAAGATGCTACCTTTGCAGCCTCCGCAGTTAACTTTACATCCTAAGAATGCAAATTCAACTGCGTGGGAAATCAAGGCAGCATCTTAGGATCACCAGACACATTTTTGACATCCTAGGTGCTATAACAGCATACCATTTTTTTCAGTGAAGCCCAATTATGGTTTTCTTCCTAGACATTTTTTACCGGAGAAAAAAAAAATGTACTTGTCATATTGACGCACCTAACGTTCCATTTGCAATGTCAAAAATAATGGATTTGCTCCATAAGTCTTTCGTTTTTAATTCAAGAATCTGATTCGATGTGCAATTTTTTAAAGAAACACGATGGTGCCACTTGTTTCGTCTAAAATCACCCCAAACCTAAAATATATCTCAAAACCGTAACGGCGAATCCAACCAGTGAAAGCTGAACTTCGAGTTTTACTAAGAGAGAAGATAATTTCTCCATTTTACAATATTCGTAGTAGATTCCACATGTTCTACCTACTTCCTTGGGATGTTAGAATTTTTGTGCCAAAATTAGGTATTTCGGTCTTGCGGATAGCGCGGCATAGTTACCGGAACTGAACTAATTACACACACTAATTGACACAAAGTAACATTGTAACCACAACCAGGAAAGAAGATAGGACTTAGAGTCTTGAGCATTACAAGATTAACGGTTCAATTTCCTCCACATACATTAAAAAAAAAAAAAAAAAAAAAAAAAAAAAAAAACTTTTTTCTTTCCCGATAACATCTTTTTGCGCCACGGGCGACAATAATTACAGGAGGTGATAACTATAAAATATTGATAACTATCCCCTTCCATCCAAATTCTGGGTCTAATGCCCAAGATCTCCTCATAGCCACTCAACGAAAAGGACCTTATGGGCCGTTTCCAACCTCGGCCTGATCTTCGAAATATTATCAGGGTTAATGAAAGGATAGCTCACTTTTCAAGTCCGGAACACTGACGATTTTTGAAATTGGATGATGGGGTGGCGGGGGTAAGTATCCGAACTAATTCCTCTTACCTTAAATTTGCCATAAAATTGCGATTTTATTAACGGCGATTAATCTCAAAATTGGACCGAGTTAAGCAGAAAGGAACCAAGCCACATTAGATATTGCGAAATTTCCTTTGGCATCAATTTTTTACATGTAAAAGGTTGTGTGGATTTTTGTGCAAATTTCAGCGAATCTTCTGCATAGTTTGAGGCAAATTCCTCAAAATTTTCAAAGGAATCCGCACAAGCGTTCTCTTATAAAAAAATCAAATTCCCCAGTTCAATTTGGCTATATTTGATGTGGCTTGATTCCTTTCTGCTTCACGCGGTCCAATTATCGAACCAAAAATCGTGATAAATTGAGATAAAAATTAGCTTTTGTCAAACGCGATTTTACAGAGAATAAAATTGTGAAAAGGTCGCGAATAATCAATCAGAATCAGATGCTGATGACTCAAGCGATTTTTTCGCCAAAAATCGCCCAAAAAAAAAAAAAATCGCAACTTATTTCCAAGATATCGCGATTTTCCCGTTGAAAATTGCTCCTCGGGGCGACGAACGAACAATTTTCATCGTAAATCCGGCAACCTCGCCCGGGGTCATTAGGCCCCGTCCAGCGATTAAAATTCACCGGAGGTGCATGAATTAGACCCGGACCGATCCACGCGATCCAGCCAGGACACAAACAACCCCCCCCCCTCCGGAATCCGAGCCACCGGGGAGACAGAGAAACGACCAGCGGTGAATAAACCGATCCGAGATTTCGGTTGGGAACCGGCTCGCCGTCGTTTAGTCGCGGGTCTGCATCGCCATCGTCGGACGCGGCGATCAGATTTTTCTCCTGATCGGCGACTGATTTTTGACTGATTTTCGGTCGGAAGTGAAGTGTGTTTTGTGGATGATTGGATCTGTGCGAGGTGGTTTTTCGATAAAAATCGCGGTCGGTGACCTGGAACGAGAGCGCGCGTAGCTCGGCGCGGGACGACTGGATTGAAGCGGATCGTGTCGAGAGTAAGGTTATGTTATGTTTTCACTGTTAAAAATGGACGTATTTTTGTCGAACGGAACTATGTGCATTATGACGTGAGCCCCGTTATGCATATCGTCACCTTCCAGGCAAAGTATCACAAGCGCCATGCGACGTTTAAAAATTTCCGCCGCCATTTTATTTTTTTACTGAGAAATTGTTGGTTGAATCTGTTTGAAAATTTCACTAAATTTTATCGGCAGCACAAAGAAAATTCGGTGAAATTTTCGGACAGCTTCGTTGAACAATTTCTCTGTAAAAAAATATAATGGCGGCGGAAATTTTAAAACGTCGCATGGCGCTTGTGATACTTTGCCTGGAAGGTGACGATAAATTCTTATGGGTCTCATCAGGGCCCATGTCTGCACGGAAAAAAAACTTCGTGCGTGGGACCCGATGTTTAGGTCATATGGATCTCTGAAGTTTTCGGATTGAGCATTTGAACACTTAAGGTCTAGCTGCCGAAGTTCAGATCAAACATCTGAAACTTCAGTTCTTACATCTGAAGTACTTCAGATGTAAGAACTGAAGTTTCGGATGTGTGATCCGAACCTCGACAGCTAGATCTTAAGTGTTCAAATGCTCAATCCGAAAACTTCAGAGATCCATATGACCTAAACTTCGGGTCCCACGAACGAGGATTTTTTCTCCATGTGAATGCACATAGTTCCGTTTGATAGATATACGTCCAAATGGAGGAGTGAAATTCGGCGCAGCGGGCTGATTGTTGAAATTGATAGACAAAGAAGATGAACAAATTTGTTTTTAAAAATTCGATCGTTATATTAAAATTGATAGACAAAGAAGACAAAAGGGATTTGGAGGAATCCTTTTAGAGGAAGCGAGTGCGTGCAATGGACATAGAAGGTAGGTAATAGACTAGGTAACGGCAATCCACGAGAGACCCTATGGTTAGTCTTTCATTAACCCCTTTAGTCTATAAGATCCGCACCCATCAACCAATAGGATCGCTCCATGCTCCCTACGTCTTCTTTGTCCATAGATCTGTTTATCAATTTCAACAATCAGCGAATCAGCTCGCAGGGATCTGTGCAGCGCTCAAAACCCCCGAGTGATGTGAACACGATGTGGAATGGAGGATTTGCACGGAGCATTGTGTTGTTTCATCTGAAAGTGCGTGATGAGCATGAGCAAAGTTCGCAGTATTTTTCCTAATTTTGTTTTCAAAGTAGATTTTAAATAGGAGAACATGCCAAATCTTATGACGTCATCTGGCGGTATTTCCCATTGAAACACATGAATTTTAGCAAATTAAATTATTTCGTGATATTTTCTTCGATAATTGAGGGGCTTGGAGGACAAGGCGTATAAATGCAGTTTTTGCCTTTTCGAGAAATGTTTTTGCCTTTTAGAAATTACATGGCTCCTCCATGGCGGATAGAAAGTTCAAACTGACTTTTCGATGCTTTATCGAATTTGGAAGCTAATCTCACTCAGAAGAAGCATTAAGACTAGTTTTACTTGATATCATCAATATCTCAATTTTTTCAAAAACTGCACTTATACGCCTTGTCCTCCAGACCCCTCAATTGTTCAACGTAGAGACAAAGGATATCCTCGTGCCCGAATCTATTAGTCGTTCCATTTTAATCATGAAATGTACAAAATTTTAGACACTTGTGACTCTCCACAAAAAGAGAAGATTCCGCTTCGTAATAGTGTAAGTTACCCCGTGAGGAGAATTGATTTCGCTCCGCTTTCAGATCACTCGGGATTTTTGGGCTTTATAGAGACCCGGGCTCAGAATTTCACTTCAAAATTTCTCCAAATTCACCAACTGAACGACCACTTACATAATATCCTCAAATCTTTGCACGTACTCGTACTTGCCGATTTGGAATTTTTGCACTCACAGTATAAAGTAGTGATTCTGCCAACAGGACTAATTAATCATGGATCTTGTCGAATGAAAGAGAAAATTAGCCGTAAGCTTGGATCACAGTGGTGCCGAACATCACCCACAAAATTTTAAAATCACCAAGTTACTGATTTTGATCAGTACCTCACGGTCTGTAGTTCGTGGGGAGGAACATTATAACTTTGCGTGAGTCCGCAGTGGCGTGGCGTGCTTTGCGATGTATCGATTGTTATGCCATTTAAACCTATGGAAAAGGATCGAACAGGGTGTTCGCAGCGAACACCTTAATAATAGATTCTTTACCATAGGTTTAAATGGCAGAACAATCGATACATCGCAATTCACGCCACGCCACTGGATTCCCGGAAAGCATGAAGTTATATGGACAGCGTAAACACAGAGATACGTCCTTACTTCAGAAAAAGCAACGATGATGAGTCCCACGTCTCGGATGAGAAAAAGTTATCCAACGGATGGATCCATCTCCTTAAAAAAGAAGAAGAATAAAAAGAAGAAAAAAAATACGGAGTGCCGAAACTCCTGATTTAACTTATCACTGATGGAACGACCCCATTAGTGAGTCACCAATTTTGTCTGGCGTTTAACCTAAAAACTGTCAGGAGGGACCGTAATCTATTGTCGATAACCCCCTGAGTAGCTTTTAAGAAATACGCTACATCCGAGGCTGAGCGCCTGATAGAATTGATGACAAACTGGTGGGATCAAATCATTCGTGATAAGTCACAGAATTAGGCTATACAATCCCATTTTCAAGTATAAAATATCATTATAAAGATTATATTGCTAACCCCCCCCCCCCNCAAAAAAAAAAAAAAAAAAAAAATCAACAATTCTATTATATAAAATAAAGCGAAAACCTGGGCATATTTCCAAAATCTAAATAGAGTGGGCTCATCTGGAGACACCAAAAAATAAAATAAAATAAAATATGCATTATCGCAAACATAGATACGTGGTTTCGTACTTTAGCCATCGATCTGACATGTTTTTTCGGTTATTGGTCTCCGCCAGGCCATACAATGGATCGAGTCGATGAGAGAAGTCGGGCAAAATTTAGAAACTTTAAAAGCTTATAACTTGTTCATACAAAATTTTGAGATTTTAAAAGTAATTCCATTGATTTTCTCGTGAAATGTTCATGTTGGAGCACCCCTTAACGTTTAAAATGTGAAACATTAAACATAAAAATTTGCAGTTTCAGTGAAAAATTTCATGTCCTAACTCTCTGATTGACTCGATCCACTGTGCGAGCAGTGGCGATCGACCTTACTAATGTCAGTGGGTTGCGAGGGTCAGGGCCTCAGGGCAGAGTGAAGAAATGTCGAATGGGGAAGTCCCACGGAAATTCTCGAGCTTAGAAACAATAAGGAAATAACTACATATCGCAAAAAAAGTGTCCCAGATACTGAAAAATTTGGATAGAATACACGAGTTGACCAATACCATTTTTTTCACTGACGCCCACATCCCACAAAAGACGTACATTACACCGCGCCCATTTACCAAAAAAATGGTCATCTACACACAGAAAATCAGCAGCATACGACTTAGAGTTTGCGCGATAAAATACGTAGTTACCTAAAATCTTACTCCATGTTATAAAATCATATGAGCAACGCACAACGCATGGCGCCTAAGGTGCGAAGCGCCTCGGAGTCGGAGGGTTAGACCGTGAGGCGTTCAGGGAGCGCACCTCCCTATTCAATATGAATTTTATTAAATAAGCCATTATTTGACCGTCCATAAGTAAAACGACCTTAATCTACGGAGGAACATTTTTCAGGAGAAATATGATTTTTTCTGAGGTGACTATGGAAAGACGTTGTCGCATTCATTGCTCTTTAGATCGGAGAAGTCAGGGCCCATTCTAGGATAGCGAAGTTGTTATGTATTTAAGCAATCAAGCACTACTCAGAAAATGGACAATGTTGCGATAAAAAGCAAGAATACTTTACTTCATCGGCACAAATAGGCAACGCTGGCATTAAGTCACTGTGCAAGAAAAACGAGAATAACGCCCCTAGATAGTGTTGCATGCGGCGAATACTCATTTGAACTCCTGGATGCAACTATTCGAGCTTAATGGATGTCCGTGTTGCATACGTACAGAATTGAAGGCGTTTTGACTACCCAAGCACTTACCACTTCACCCGCGGCCGGTTTTACTGCGAGGATACAAAATAGCAGATCTCTTTCAATTTTTTATTTATACTACAACAATATCTCCTGAAGGCACGAGTAACTGCATACGGGCGTAAGATGTAAGTATCTTTTGTGCTTCAGTTTTTAAAAATCGCGTTGTGCTGAGCATGCTTAGCAGAGCTATACTTTTCATGCCTGACAGATACCTTCTAAGCATAAATAAAAAATTGGAGACACTCTGTTATTTTAAATCCTATCAGCAAAGCTCGCCGCAAATAAGTCTGTCAGAGTGTTCGGACATAAAATTTTCGACTAAAACTGTAAATTTTGATGTTATTTTCTTCACATTACACATTGTGTGATGTGCTTCGTGGAGGAATTTTAACGAAAAAATCAACGCAACCCTCTCTAAACCTTCTACATTCCATTATAACGTAGATATGAGCTTGTAATGTTCCAAATTTTGTATGCTTTCTCTCATTGACACGTTCCAGCGAGCGCCGCGCCGTTGCGCTGGTGAGGCGGTTGGTGTCGAAAGTTGTGAAACGCCTTCTTTTTCGTGTGTATGCAACACGGACATCCATGAAGCTCGAATAGTTGCATCCAGGCGTTATGATTGCTTTGCTTTAGTATCCGTCTTACGTAACAATGAATAAAGCTTTGATTCTTTCTCCTCTACGCCTCAACTTTATTCCAGCGTTGCCTATTATGCTGATGAGGTATACTATTACTAATTTTTAATCCGACATTGTCAATTTTCTGAGAAATGAATTTTTAAAATGCATTACAACGCTGCTGGCCCTCGTAAGCGCAAACAAGCAGGAAGCTCCAACGCATTGGCGTCGGAGAGCGGCTCTGGGGGCAGTAGTTGTAGTCAAGAATGAGGGCCTAGACACATTTTGTCATTGATGTACAATCCGACAACTGTCGATTCATGTTTTGTAACTTAGCAGATTTACGTAGCCGGTGTATAAATGTGTATTGGGCTTTGATATGGCGAATACATGGCATTATCACTTGTTGTATACTTTTAATTTTGAAAGCTCTTTGGAGGTCCGCTTCCTAAAAAATCTCTGGTTGATAAGTCGTTTAGCGAGGCTGCAAAAAATTTGCATTTTTATATCTGAAAGTGTAGGTATTGGTTTTTTGTATAATTGTTTTTTTGGATTGCTGGAAAAGTAACGCATACTTCTATAATTTAGGACTGAGTCAGGGAAATATAAGGTTCGTTAAATAGTAAATATTCCTAGTACCGTGTGACACTATTGTTAACGAAAAGTTTTTGCAACTTGTCAAAGAGGTTGTTGAATGATCTTCGAATAACTTTTGATGAGCTAGAGGTAATGGTTCTATCTGCAGCTCGTGGACTTCTGTACGATATTGTCCAGAATCATCTAAATTTTCAAAAAGTGTCCCCTTGTTCGATACCCAATTTGCTCATTCATGCATACAAGGAGAAGCGCATGAAAGCTTTAGCAGACATTTTGGAGATGAATCAAGAATTAGATGAAGAATTTATGACTTAAATCACGGCACCTTAATCACGGGATGACCTTAATTACGGCAACTATTTATTGTTCATGAGATGCAGATGGTTCCATTTCCCTAGCTCATCAAAAGGTATTCGAAGATCAATTTCATCAGCCACCCGTACGAACCACGTTTCTAGTGACCCGTACTTGCTTCGCACGTATGAAACATACAATCAGAGAAAACAGAATTCATCTTACAATAATCAATAATCAGTAGGACATGAATCGTTGCGATGTATAATACGACATTATAATGCGGCATTACTATTGTAATTCATTTTAATGGATTAGGGGCATTATAAATCGTTATTGCCACGTCGGAATGAAATGTTGTAGACTGAATTGAAAAGCATGTTGGCAAAATTTATTATAAAAATAGTATAACATGTAGGTACATAACATAAAGGTAATACAAATTAAATGATTAGAGCGTGTATATTTCATTACATTATAAGTATATTACCATCATTTTTGTCATTGTTGGAAATTTTGATAGTTTGAAATTTGATAGTTGATAGTTGATAGTTTGAGAGTTGAAAATTTGGTTATTTTATTTAGTTAAGGTGATTCGATAGACGCCATATTTTGTGTCAGAATGGCATGCGACATATCCCATCAATTGGTTCCATTTTTTCATTTACTCATCATTTTTCTCCAATTTTAAGTTTCGCAATTCTGTGAACTATAGGTTAATAAGCTATAGATTGTGCATAGAAATTGCCAGTCTAAAGTTTCAAGAATGAGAAAATAATCAGCCCATGAGTGGGTCCAGAATGAGGGAGAAGGAAAAGTTGAAATAATTTTACTGGAAGGAGGGATAAATGAGGTACTCACCGAATTTATTCGTACAGAACATTCAAAAATCCCGTGAAAAAACAGCTCACAAATAAAAGCAAATTGCCATAGAAACTTCTTCACGAAATCACACACACAACGAAGAACGAGGCGCTACAGACGAGTCCGTCCAGGACAAGTTAAAAAATTCCCATGAGCCGAGTGCCGTAGGTTAAGGGCCCGTTCGCCAAAACTAATCGGAACTGTATGAATGAATTGCTCCTTTTAAAAATCAAAACAATATCGAATTGCGATATATTACACAGTTAAGATAGGGCTATGTCCTGTCGTAAGCGGCGACATACAGTCGATATCATTTCAATAATCGCCCCAATGGCCACGATATTTGTTAGACGTTTACGGTTTCCCTGGTAACCTTTGTTTGCTATCAGCTGATATCAAGTAATATGACTAGGAAGCTCCAACCCAGTGGTTAAAGCTTCCTTAACCGCGAAAACTTTAAAATTCAAATTTTCAAATTTTGAACGTAAAGTACATTTTTTCCATCACGAGATAAAAGCACAAACAAGTTTTGAATTGTTGACTGTATCACCATGATTCCAAAAATACAATACACAACATAGCATTGACTAACAATAAAACAGTATGCAATAAAATAAAGTCATGACAAGGAACATAGCCGAAAATGGCGCCGATTCCCATCAACCAACGCACGGTCTCTACAATGTAACATGCTGCATTGATACTCCCCAGCTGGGACCGTCCGGAATAGCAGCTCTAGTGCAAGCACCAGAGCCGCTAAAAATTAGATACTTGAGCATGCTATGTAGAGTATTCTCCAACTGCACGGAAACGATGACCATTTGTCCTTCGAAAAAATGAAATGCAACAGGATAGAGGTATCTGTAACATCACACTCTCAAAATACACGTATATGATTACCTAAGCGCAATGGTGGAACTGTAATACAATAAAGTTTGGTAGATATGCCGGTGAAAATTATGTTATCTTTCTCCCTTAAATACGGGGTTCTGCTAGTCCTATTTTAGAATCTTATTTTAATTTTTTGTTTTTACCTATTTTCATTTTTCATTTTTCTATTTATTTTTCCCTCTTCTTCCCCTTTATTTTTCTATTTTTCCTATTTTTCATTTTTTTTAAAATAAAGTTTCTATTTTTATTTTTTCCTTTGTTTCTTTCCATGGTTATCTTTTTACTCAGGGTTGCCTTGCCGCAGTCAGGAAATACCGGGAAAACTGGGAAATGTCAGGGAATTTTGATAAGTCCGGGAAGACCTGGAAATGTCAGGGGTGAAGCGTCAAATCACCTTCATTCGCTTTCTCGCGTGCGTTTGACGTTTCGAACAACACATATCGCCCGAAAACTATTTCTAACTGTGTCGTTTTAACAATCGGAAATTTGTTAAATTGTGAGAGAGTTTCACCAAAATGTGGAAGGGGAATCAGAAAAGCGTCAAGAAACTCCATTGTCCAAATTCTGTGGCAACCCTGTCTGCTTTTACTTCTATTTTATTTGATTTTTTTTTTTTCACTCTCTTGATTTTTCTTTTTATTCTAGCAGAATTTTTGAAACATAGCTTACTAGATAATTATTTTCACATTTTCAGCACTGACATTTTGCAACTTGGTTTCGGTATCTTCAGTTTACTCCAATACAGGTTAAGCAATCGGAGCGAACGATGCGACGGTGTGAATGTAGAGCAAATATTTACAGCCACTTGATAAATTAGCACCGCTCTGGACCATACTGAGGATTGCTTCTGAAACTCGACTCTTGAGGTCTTACTCTCAGGGACCCGGGCCCCCCCTCGCCCCCTCCCTGTCCCGCCGGGCCCCGGCCCGCGCGAAAAGTCAAAGAGCTTTCGGTTTCCGCCCTCGCCCGGTGAGCTTTTGACCCGAGACGAACTTACTTGAACACCTTCGCTCCGCAAACTTTCAACTTCTCTCGAGCGACCGGACTGATCGAAACCTGATTCTTTGCGGTGTTGACCTTTCCCACTCCCCAAAGCAGTATTGTTTTAGTATCAACACCCACACTGAAAATAAAAAAGTTACGGGCTTTACAGACATACCGTCCGTTTCGGGCTCAGAGGCCGAAAGTTTCGAGTGCTGGAGCCCTAGCTTCGGTTGCTTCGGGTGCTGAGCCCGGAACGCAGCGACGGTATGCGGTATGTCTAAATGGCCCGTAAGTACGGCTTCCACGGCCGGAGTTTTTTTTCGGTGTTTTATTTTACTTTTCATGAGGCAAGGAACACACGTTAATTCTTCCCGTATTGCGTGTCTTACAGTTCGTCGATTTCGCCTTCAATAATTGTGAGGGCAATTTGAGCGGCCTGGGAACACGAATACTTGCGCGCCGTAGTTTTGCCACTTCTGCACTGATCCGACAAAGAATACGAAAAAATGTGATGCTCTTTTTTACTCCTGCTTAGCCCTAATGTGTTTCACGGTGGTAACAAATTACTATTTCTTATTAAGCCAGTTCACTGTTGCTTTTCATTTTTTTTTTAAATTAACTATAAATTACTCACAGTTTATTTCTTGGAAATCATGAAAAATCTATTTACGTAAAAATGTCTCACCTGACCGCATGCAACTTATCTGAAAATTATTCTCTGTTTTAGGTTTAAAAAATGGCGATTAGGTGGAAGAGTCCTGCTGGGAGCGTTTTACTGTTATTTATTGGAGTCATTGCAACCACCGGAATAAATGCTGAGTGAGTAACCTATACTAAACAGTTAGGACAAAAGGCATTAATCGGAGATTAATTAGAAATATACGGCTCATGTTTTCAGGGCCGGATTAAGGGGTGGTCACTTGGGCCGCGTCCCATGGCGGCAAATCTATAGGGGGCGGCAAATTTTGCAATTTTTTAAAATGTAGGTATTAAGAAAATTCGGATTTAGAAAAAAAAATTACAAACGAGAAAAGGCGACAAAATCTCTAATTTTCTGAGAGTATAGTAATTTCTACTTTTGTCGTCTTTCAGTAATACAAAAGGCAGCATCTTATTCATTAGTCGACTTAAGGGAGAAACCAAAAACGCAATTTGGCGTGGAACGGCGCGACTTACCTAGAGAGAAATGATGACGAGGACTTGAGATGAAAAGGAGAAACCCTCGGCGCGGCGATCGGCATGTAACACATATTAGCGCCTACAAGACTGCACGAATACTTCACGCATTGTATCTAACACAGTGCGGTCATTGCGGACAGCGTGAAACGGATAGCGCCTACAAGAATGCATGAATATCTCACGCATTGCGGCAAACACAGTGCGATCAGCGTGAGACGCATAGCGCCTACAAGACTGCGTGAATACTTCACGCATTACGTCAAATACAGTGCGGTCTGCGAGGCGCGGCGGCGGAAGTTAAAATCATTAATCCACATTTATGTTTGTTCTTTCATAATTTTTCCGTTCATTTCTTATGAATAGAAGGCCTTGTCCATACAGAGATAGGTTTACGAAACTTAACTTTCGCGCAAAGTTCCATGAACTTTTGCTAGTGGTGTTGATAGGGCTTTCCCAAAAAATGTGTTCAACACCAGTAAACGCGTCTTATGCACCCCTCCCCCGCTGGCACGTTCATTTGATGGTTTTCATTGATGTTTCAAAACGAATGAGAAGGGGGCGGAAAAATACTAGCGGCCCATGGGCGGCAAGTAGGTATATCCGGCCCTGCATGTTTTCAAGAACTTTTTTCCCCCCTTTCTCGGGACCACTATAATATCTGCCTTTGGATGAAACCACTGATCAAACTTGAGTGCACACCGAAAAAAAGTTACCGGCTAAATAGACGTACCGTCCGCTCCGGGCTCAGATGCCGAAAGTTCCGGGTTCTGGAGCCGTAGCCTCGATTGCTCGGGTGCTACGTCCGGAACTTTCGGCCTCTGAGCCCGGAGCGCGGACGGTATGTCTATATAGCGATAGCCCGTAAGTTATGCTTCCGCGGCCGGAATTTGTTTTTCAGTTTAGGGGCTCGACATTACAGAAATACTGACCCTTTTATTCTATTAGATTAGAGGTTTCTAGGTCAATAGGTCCCGGGTTCGAATCCCGGTGGTGGCGACAAATTTTCATGGAACTGACGAGTGGATCTGTAAGCAGAATTCGCTCGGCCTTAATCCGTGAAAATTTGTAAGCCCGAGCATGGATGTCTACCAAACTCCCTGATGTCTTCGGACAATAAATAGTGCCTATAGATGGCTGTAGATTCCTAAAGGAATAGAAGCCACTAAACTCTCAATAAAAAAAAAAAAAAAAAAAAAAAAAAAAAAAAAAAGATTAGAGGTTTTATTTCTTAAAAATCTTCAGCGGTGAATATAAAAGAGTGAAAAAAATAAATGAACGAACGAAGGAACGAAGGAACAAAGGAACGAAAGAACGAACGATAACGAACGAAGTTTTCCGACGAAAACGTTTGTTTTTGAAGATTGGCAGGAGATCGTCTCTTTCGTGATTTTTCGGAACATAAACTGAATCTGCTGTTTACGTGTGCTCATAAATACGTAGGGATTTTTGGAGTAATGACGTATAAAGTTCAACGTGATCTAAAAACTTGATCGCAAAAATGTATGCTTGACCCGCTTGGTATTCCAATGTATGTAATAGTATCCCGTTCATGGAGTATGCACTGAACTTGTTTTATCACTGATAATACCAAAGAAGATGTGTCGAGGCTGCACTTGTCACGTTCCTATCACCAGAGGCGAGGCGTGAATGATCGACTCGATATTTCCCCATTTGAAGCTGTGATAAAGACTCGATTATTGAGGTGTTTGTTGTGGACACCCCGTTCATCGATCCTTTCACGTAGATTTAAATGGTAGATCAATCGATATATCGCAAAACACGCCACGCGCCACCGCCTAGCGTGCATATTCAAATTTTCACGGGCAACATTCTAAATTGCGCATCTCATGGGAAATCCTAGTGCCTGAGATGACCTTGGAAGCGTGTCACCCGGGGGCAAAATTTGTGCCGTCATAGTATCTCATCATTGTTCGGTAAAAATTTGCATATGAATGTTGGGACTAGATCACGCATCTCGGATGGTAGGTCAATAAACATGCTGCCAAAATTCATTTTCGTGGATACAAACAATGTGATTTCATAAATGAAATTCCCGATAATTTCCATTTAAGTATCTCTGCAAACATTTTAGTAAATGCCTGTGTGCACTGAAAAAAATCCGGCTGCACCCGGAATTTTTGGCATCCGAGCCCGGAACAAACAGTGTGTGCACAGCCCGTAATTGCGGCTTTCACGGCCGAAGTGTTTTTTCAGTGTGGGAAAAGAAATTATGAGCAACGTATGAAAAAAAAAAAAAAAAAAAAAAAAATGTCGAAAGGAAACCTTTTGATGAAATAAAATACTGTATAAAACGATTTCATTTTGGAAATGTATCTTTTGCTATGAGAGAAAAGTACTTTCGAAAGTAGGTTAGACTGTTTTCCTTTCATACAAAATCCATCATCTGGAATCGATCGTTTATCATACATTCAAATGGGTAAAATACCGTGACACTAATTGTAAGTTGCGAGAATCATCGCTAGCAGTCACCGCTCTTCATGGACCGTAACAGGGAAGATCGGGCAGGTGCAAGAGGTGTTTCTCTAACGGACCTGCGGGTCGATTGTTGAATCGTTATCGAATGCTTCTGATCGATAAATCCCTATCTTAACAATGCTATATATCGATCAAGGTCATTCGATAACGATTCAACAATCGAGGAGCAGGTACTTTTCCCCTATTTTTTCCTCTCTCCTTGTGTATTTACTCACTTTTTTGTTATGAAGATGGGCCGACGAACGTAAAAAAAAACACCGCGCCCCTTCACGGGTCCTCTCAACGCACGGTACCGTGGTGCGGTGGCGGCAAAGCTGGCACATTGGGCCCCCTCCCCCATTACCTGAGCCTACATATCCGGCGCTATTTAGTAACCTGGAGCTGCGGTCCCACAGAACGCGGGCGGTACGAAGTCAGCATGCGTAAGATATACGCCATCGCATCAAGCGCCTACCGTGGGGGCGGGGGCCCCCAAAATTTCTTGCATGTGCCTTATTCATTCATTTATTTATTTAATATTGAGAATTTCCTCGATGTTCCTTATTCCTCATCTTCTCCGTGTTCCTCTTCTCCTCCTTTTCTGTTTTGTAGTCTTTCTACTTTTTCTCAACTTCTTCTCCGTTTTCTTTCTTCCTTTTCTCCGTAATTTTCTTTTTCTTCTTCTCCTACTTCTTCATATTTTTCTCCTTCAGCTTCGTGTTGTTTTTGTTGTCGTTATTGTTTGTTGTTGTGGCTGTTGTTGTTGTTGTTGTTGTTGTTCTTCTTCTTCTTCTTCTTCTTCTTCTTCTCCTTCTTCTCCTACTCCTTCTTCTTCTTCTTCTTCTTCTTTCCATTCTTCTTCTTCTTCTTTTTCTGCGTAGGTATTCTTTAACTCATATTTCTTAGTATTCTCTTTCTTAGTATTATTCTTGTTCTTCATCGTATTCCTCTTTTTGTTCTTATTCTTCATCTTATTCCTCTTCTTGTTTCTTGTTCTCCTTCGCATTCTTCTTCTCCTTCTTCTTGTTTTTCTCCCTCCTCCTCTCGATAGAATTTGTCTTCTTTTTTCTTGACTCATTCATTCTTCCCTCTGCTTCTCCTGCTGCTTTTCTTCTTCTCCTTTGTCTTTTTTCTTCATCTTCCTTGTTTTTATATCCCACTCCTAAAAAAAACCCAGAAAGCTCCGTCTTCTTTCCCAACTTCTCGTTGTGGTCGTCGAGGTCACCCTTACCTATCTTCTTCTTCCCCCTCTTCTTCGTCCTCTTCTTCCTCGTCTTCCTATTCTCCTTTATTAATTTTTCTTTTCTTCTACTCCCTCTTGTTTCTCTTCCTTGTCGTCATCGCCTTCCTTTCCTTCTCCTCCTCCTTCTTTCACGTCTTCCTTCTTTCGTTGACTCTGGGATGGAGGAGAGGCATCAAATCCGATTTTTTCGTGGGTGAGAATCATAAACCCTCGGGCCTGTGCGAGGTTTATTCGCGTAACCCAGTGCAGCAATTGTAACGCATACGTTAACGACGCGACTTGCCGTACTTATAAAAATAATAAAAAAAAATCCCGTCATAAAAATAAAACAGTCATAAAAATAATCCCGGTCGAGCGAACCAGCAGCGGTTGGCCTCGCGCGGCTATATTCACGTCGCCCGCGCCCTGTGGAAACGTACCTTAACGCTCCGAGCGTCTTTTCATGGGAGGAAGGGGAACTAATGTTAACAATAGCGCAGATATGCCGCGAGACCGACGCAACGCAACGAGACTGCTTGGCTTGAATACGGAAAGTAGTTGATAAGTCACCTCACGCAACAGCAGCTAGCACACGTACAGACAGTTCCCACTGCGCAGCTGACAGTTTGCGCATGCGCACAGACTCAACAGACAGCAGCGGCCAACTGCTGACTGTACATTTCGGATGCGCGCGCAGCCAGAATGTACAGTCGAATTGTGCGTGTGCCGGGGGCTACACAGTGAGTCACAAGCAGTGTAGCCATAAACATGAATTACCGTTGGGTTGCAGTTTGTTTTCGACGACATTTTTTCAAAGTATTTTCAACATTCTGTATCTATATTTTGTGTGTCAGTGTCTTGTTCTTTTCAATCACTAAAGTTTTGAAGTGGCGGTTTGTTTGCCTGGAACCAGACGACAGGTTACCGTCTTTGGTATCGTGTTTTGTGTGTTGTTATCAATGAATTCTGACCGGCACCCCGATGGGGAGTTTTATTCTCTGTTTGTGTTCTTTTTCGGGGGCGTATTAATCTATTAAGATGTCGGATTTTCCTCTCTCAGTGTTCAGGAATGACAAATGCCTGCTTGAAAAAATGGGAAATACATTCAAAGGAAATTCTCAACGAAAACATTGCGTAGTTTCGCATGCTTTCAATCCATGAGCCAGAGACGAGTTCAATAGAACGCCACTCTGTTGTGAACAGGTGATCGCAGCGCGATCTCGCGTAGGATCCTCGTAAACTCTGAGAATCTTTCCCGCCAAACCGTGACTCGTCCATCGCTCGCTCCAAATGAGTTTAAGCCGATTACTAAAAAACTAGGGGGCTACGCCCCCTGGCCGCTACGCGGCCCAATCCCCTGAAGGCGCTCCGCGCCATCAATAGGCCGCGCGCGGCCCTATTTTTGCCTTCTATCAGTGTTAGTTTTTTTCCCCCTAAAAAATTACGATATGAGGTATACTTTACTTTCAGAATGAAATAATTTTTGGTTTTAATGAATAAAGATTTTTTGTTTTTTTCCCCCTAAAAAATTACGATATGAGGTATACTTTACTTTCAGAATGAAATAATTTTTGGTTTTAATGAATAAAGATTTTTTTTTTTTTTTAAGTCAAAAGGACGCGTTTTGGAATGACTGCTTGATGAAATTTTGCAGTAAAACAACGAACAATGATAATCAGGTAAAAATTAAGGTAGTCAGGAGTCGGGGATCGAACCACATCGTGATCTAAGTGGACGCATTCGACATCTTAGACGACTCGGTCACCGCTAGTACGGAAATAATCAGCGTGAATCTTGTGTACACCGAAAAAAATAATATGCTGTTTTAGCATCTAGGATGTCAAAAATGTGTCTGGTGATCCCAAGATGCTGCCTTTACAGCCCCTGCAGTTAATTTTACATCCTGTGAATGCAAATTCAACTGCGGGGGCAGTAAAAGCAGCATCTTGGGATCACCAGACACATTTTTGACATCCTAGATGCTAAAACAGCATATTATTTTTTTCGGTGTAGATAAGTACAGAGCTGATGCGCAGGCTACCCAGCTACTGCGCAACCTCCTCGACCACTGCGCATCCTCCCGCGCATAGCGGTAGCAGCCTCGGAGCATTCCGTAAATTCACTCAATTTTATAACTTGATTTTAAAAGAACCTGGGTCCCATTTCCAAAATCTGATTAGAGCGGCCTCATCTAGGGCCTATTACCTGTCAATTTACGCAAAAATCATAGAAATCTGTCCGGTAGAACGCTCAAACGAACTATGACAAAAAGTATAAATTTACATTGTTTAAATGGGAGAATTCGCAATTTTACCACGTAATATAAAAAAACCTGGGCCATATTTTGAAAATCTGAAAAGAGTTGGCTTATCTAGAGACAACTGCCCGTCGATAGCCGCAAAAATCATAAAAATCGGCCCGGTAGAACGCTGGAACTAAGCGTCACCAGTTACGCAAAATTAGGAGGCCTCGGAGCTTATAGTATAGATAGTATAGACTAGCAGGAAACCCGTGCTACGCACAGGAAAACCCCCACCATCAGCAATCACTGTGATTAGTGATCAGTTACTAATTGTGTTTCTGAATTATTTTTTACTATTTCAAAATTGGCGAGACGCACTGGTTTGATAAAAATGCAGAGCTTAGTAGTATGCTGATTAAAGCTGCTATTTTGGTCTATTCTGCAGTAAGCTCATATGATCATTATAATAATCAACAATACCCAATCAAAAGTTGGTTATTTTCATAAAGATGTGTTACTTTTGTCAGTCCAATGTTTAATTGAAGTTACAGCTGGTGAGTTTCAGCCGCGAAAATTACGGGATTTAACCAACGGTTTCGTTTAATTCTTAGCAATGGCGGGTTTTTCATCGACATCGCGGAGAAAACGTGATTTTTCCAGGGATTTTGAAAAACAAATTAGAAATTACACGATAATCACCACGATATCACGGCAAATACGTCGTGTTCCTGGCGAATTTCTAAGAGTATTATAATTGCGCGTTATTCAAATCAATATCGTGGCATACACGCGAATTTCTTACTCAACTAAGACTACGTAAATGTGCGCATAAAACTCATAAACATCTGTTACTTG
>NW_017547320.1:1616945-1645788 GCF_001854935.1 Bemisia tabaci
TTTTTTTTTTTTTTTTTTTTTTTTTTTGAGTTTGGGAGGTGATCTTAAGATTAGTGAATAGCGTCATCGTTCTTTTCGTGAAATTCGCCATTGGAATCAGTTATCAATTCGCAAATCCCCGCACCTTGCAACACACCATTCATCACGCACAACATAACATATTTGATTTTTTGAATTGCCTCCTCAGGAATATGAACCGCTCCGACGATGACTTCCATGAACTTTGGAACAGTTTCCAACAAGAAGCCCTGAAGCGACTCGAAACCATCAATAATGGGAAACAAAAGCCGATCATCTGGACCAGCACTCTGACTACTGAGGCTCGGCTCAAGAGGTTCTTGGACCCAAAGAAATACATCGTGCAGATTTGGACGAAAGGAGACGATCAGACGATCGCCAATTTGGTGAACAACGGATACCCAGTGATTTTCTCCAATTATGACGCTCTTTATTTCGATTGCGGGTGAGTTTCGTACTTGTCTTGTTCTTTAAAAAATGACTTAAGCAGCGAACTTCATCTTGGTTTTTTTCAGATTCACGATTCATCGTCCTTAAACTTCGAAATACGCTGAAAAGGTCAGTTGGACTACATTTTGCAATTTGGAACTATAAATTCTAGCCCGGGTTAAAAACAACGTATGTGCCATTAGTTTCCCTATGCACTTAAGTGTTTTTCCAGAAGTGTCAGAATTCATAGTTCCAAATTGCAAAATGCAGTCCAGTTGTTAGAACTCTCAGGTGGTATTTGCGCCAAATGATGCAGATTTGACACCTATAAGCAGTGAAATAATTGGATTGAATTTTAACATAAGGAACGACTATTTCTGGATCATTGTAGGAAAATCAAAAGTGCCATCAGTTTCCAATGCTAATATAGGTTTTTTTTAAAGGAAAAGTCAGACATTTTGGTTTCTTCTATTGTAAAATAAGTACAGTTATCTCATTAATTTCTAATTTTGCCTGACTCTATCAATCACTCCTTTAAGTATACGTCCGTAGATTGAACTACATTTTGCACTACAATCCCCATCCATTCTCACGGCCCTCGACTAACGACCACACCCCTTCTCTCCCACCATGTCTCTGCGGACTGATTATTGAAATTGATAGACAAATCAATAGACAAAGAAGACAAAAATGATTTGGAGGGATCCTATCCTATTGGTAGAAGCGAGTGGTTACAATGGACAAAGGAGGTAGGTAATAGACTAAGTAACGGTCACCCACGAGAGACCCGATAGTTAGTCTATCGTTTTCCCCCTTGGTCTACATGAGAACCACCCATTTCAACCAATAGGTAGGATTACTTTATACCCCCTATGTCTTCTTTGTCTATAGCTTTGTCTATCAATTTCAATAATCGGCCCGCTGGTTCCGTTTAGTAGAACTACGTCCAACCTCATGTTCTCGCGCGCTCTAATGAGCCTGTTTTGCCTGTTCTAGATTCGGCGCCTGGGTCGGCGAGGGCAACAACTGGTGCTCGCCGTTCATCCCGTGGCAGAAGGTCTACGAGAACGACCCGATGAAGCTCCTGGCCTCGCTCGGGGTGGACGCGACCCCGGCGACGCGGAGGCTGGTGCTGGGCGCCGAGGCGGCGCTGTGGACGGAGCAGGCGGACGAGCACAACGCCGACTCCCGGCTCTGGCCGCGGGTGGCCGCCCTCGCCGAGCGCCTCTGGAGCGACCCGCAGGAGGGCTGGGAGTCCGCCGAGCACCGCTTCCTCCACCACCGGGAGCGACTCGTCCAGCGCGGGCTTCGAGCCGACTCCGTCGAGCCCGAGTGGTGCTACCAGAATGAGGGAAGTTGTTACCTGACCACCTAGTCGAGGCTCGATTGCCTTGCTCTGCTATAAGTATAGGCAATATCAGTGCCACGTCCAGAGACAAGAGATCCTCCACTGGCCTCCTAGCGACAGGTGGAAGCTTTTACTTTCGGGGTCTCAACAATTCCTTCCGGACGATTACTAGGGAGCAACAGTCATCACCCTAGTTTCGGCTGTTGACTTACCTACATGGTGAGCTTCGGATGACGTCATGAGCCAAACAAGTTTCCCAAACGTTGGCCATTTTCGGCTTGTTTGGAAAAAGGAAACTGATGTAGGTAAGTCAACAGTAGAATGCTGAAGTCCCGAAAGTAAAAGCTTCCACAGTGGCCAAGATACTAGGGGAGGGTCTCTTGTCTCTGGCCACGTTCCAGAAAATCGATACAGCGACGGTGTAAGCCGGCAATCACGTAACTCGTTTGCGGTGTCTGAAAATCTCCGCCTCTATGTTATTTTTTTAGAGGAGAACAAATTGACATGATTCCTTGAAGTTTTTGCAGAATTTTCTTCGCATAGAGAAGAAAAATCACTGGAGTTTTAAAGAATAGCCGTTGAGTAGTTTTCCATTCAAAAAATAAAGTGTGAAAGGAAGTCTGCGACGTCGCAAACCGAGTTATGTGATTGCCGACTTACATGCACCGTCGATATGTATATGTCGATTTATTCTTATTGGTATCATTCAAAGAGGTTATGCCATTGTTATCGTTTGGATCCAGTCTGATTTAATGGAAAATCCCTATGGTTATGTCACTGTCAATCGGCGTCAACTTGATCTCAACCTCAACGTAATCTCCTGTAAGTACCATATTTGTAACTGTTGATCAGTTTGACCAACTTGGTACCATGCCGGTACCATGTTGATAACGAAAAAAATCCGCCCTGAGGGCGTAACATGAATCCATCAAATTAATCGCATAATTATTTTACGTCCTTGCTCCATCTTGATACCATATACCATTTCCATTACTTCATTCCGATAGTAAGAAGTGCGAGTTGGAAACTGCCCCTTCAATTCAAAGCTAGGCCAAAGCGTATGCAATTGGTACTTCATCAGACAGCTTGGCTCTCTTGCTGTATATTATCATGCAAGAATGAGAGATACATTTTATACTCGAAAATCTAATTATAAGGGCTATCATGCATTGGAAAAACACTCGAAGTAAAAAATATACGTAGGTTGTCACTCCAACTTATTTACAGCAGTTTTATCATTTGTCAACATTTGAAATATTTTACCTTAGCATCATTATTTGTATGTGAGTATTCTTGAAATTGAAGTGAAGATCCTTGTAATAATCAAAATTGAATATTGCCCTGATTCAGTTGGATTGCCCTAAAATCATCGATCTCTTCTAAATTCATTCGCGCCATAATGTTTAAGAGTTTAGACCGAGAAAAAATATGTGATTGAGAAAACAACAGAGATTTTTTTTTATTTTCATATTTGCTTTTTTTCTTATTGATGATGATTGGAGAAATGCATAGTATTTCCTGAGATCACATCTTTGATGTAATGTCATCGAATTTTTGAGAGTCAATTTTAGATGTACTTTTTTGCCTGGAGGCCATATCATCTGAAATTAAATTATATGACCCATAGATTCTAAGATCGTATTCCACCCCTAAAATTCCCTCAGGTTAAAAATTTATATACCTCAAGAGTGATCATTTACGCTTCATAAAGTGCCTTTTCAGATGTTCTACCAAACAATTACGATAGAAAATGAGGCAAATTATACATTTTGCTACATCTCACAAAATTTCAGAGTCTCAGCGATATTTCTTTTGTATACCTAAGTGTGCTTATTGAAGACTAAATAATTTTTTGTTAGATAAGAGGAATCTCTTGAAATAAAATTGTACACTGTGATATTTAATTACCTGTGTTTTTATTGATTTTTCCCAACAAATTGTTTCGATATAGTCACTAAAACCAATAAAAACCATAGACGGCTACCAGAAAAATCCGAGGGTCTCAGATTTGTAATGGTAATTTACATTACACAAACCGCTCGCGTTTTAAAATTAGTGGTTAACTCTGGGTTCTTAAAGCTGGAATTCGCTGTGTCTGAAACAAGAATTCCTGTTGAAAAACCCAACGGTGGAAGAACGCATGCGTGTCTTCGTATCAACCGGAATCATAAAACTCTCAGACCTTTGGGATTTTTCGATGATCTCTCCAACATCCATACTCAGGCACTTAGCCGGGGGGAGAGGAGTTGCCTTGTGGGGTTCAAGCCCCCACCCCCCGAAAGCAGAAGGAGGAGGAAGAGAATGAAGAAAAGAAGAGATAGAAAATAAGAAAAGACAAGAAAAGAGGAAGCTTGAACTTTCAAAATGCGTTCAAATAGAGTTAAAATGTCTAAAATTTTCCAAATGTGTTGAATGCAACAATTCGACGGTATTTTAGGCTGAAAGTTAAAAAAGGAAATTAGTTTTTCCGCAGAAATTGATGGACAATCTGCGTTACGGAAGCCTTAAAATGCATCCAAATAGACTTTAAATTTCAAAAAATTTCCCGGACCGCCTCCCCAAGTGGCAGTGATCGCGATGAATAGCGATTTTATCCGTTGGTTATCGCGATTATATCGGTGGCAATACATCGAGATATTATCGCATTGAAAATTGCGATATATGGCGATTAATCGCTACACATCGCAATTTTTGGTTTGATAAAATCGTGATCAATTTTCGTCGATAAAATCGAGAATAAATCGCCATTTATCGCGATTTTTTCCCGAAAATATCACGATAAATTTTTGGGCGATAAAAGCGCAATTTTATCGGGATAAGATCGAGGATAATCACTCAGATGTTGATGATCCTGGCACTTTTATCGCCGATAAAATCGCATTATATATAGATTTTTCCGTTGAGAAATGTTACATGGGTCTGAGCTGGGAAGTATCCCAAAAGTCAATTGAGTAATCTGAGGGAACGGGTTCTTTGTGATAGATTTCTGACACTTATGAGTACAAAATGGCAATGATGAGTGAGATCGTGAGGAATTTTCTCATTTTCAGCTTTTCCAACGTAAATCTTTAAATTTTTGTTTGAGGTTATGCTCTATTGTTTTTAACCAAACGATATATCGAACCACTATCGAATACGATCCATAATGAGGCAAGATTGCATGACATCTGTGATACTTTCCCAGAAACATAGGCGAAGCCAAGGGGGTCTCGGGAAAGGTGAGCTTTGGGTGAGCTGCCACCTGCGTTTTCCGAACGGTTAGTGCCTCCCCTCCCTCCAGAAAGGTTGTGATCATATGTATACAGCCGCTTGAAAAAACGAGACCCTCGTTTAGAAAAATGGGTTCTTGTCTATACCCCCCCCCCCCCNGTAAAGACCATTTTCCCGGCTGGGCTTATGTTTAAAATGCGAGGAAATACTATGGGTTCAACACGTATCGATCGAAAAAAAATCGGAATCTTGAAAAATTTGCTCGAGAAACTCCTTCAATGAAATTTTACAAAGTAAAGTAGCGGAAATTTTACAGCCGCGCACAGGACCAAGTCAATAGGCGACTTCGGAAAAAAATCTGGAAACTTTGAAAGCTCATATTTTCAAAAATATGAAACAAAAGAGTTCAAGAGTGATTTCATTGGTTTTTTCGTGAAATTCTCTCTCAGAAACACAGTGCTGCCATTTTATTTTATCAAAAGATTCTCAAATAATTCCGATCTCTGGAAACATATTCCGATTTGCCAAATCTCCGAGAAAAATTCCGATTTTTTCAAAAGTTTAGGGGAAAAATTCCGAAATACGCCCGGATTTAGTTCCGAAGATCGTCAAATTTGATCGAAAAGTCCCTAAATTTGATCAAATAAATGGTCGAACTGGCGAAAAACCGCAAATTTCGAGGAAATCCCGAAAATAGCTGAAAATTTCGGGGATTCAGAAGATTCCGGGAAAAGTTCCGAATTTTGGGATTAATTCCGGGAGATGGCAGCACTGCAGAAACTCCCATTGAAATTGAATTTGTGACAAACTAAACTTTAAAATTCAAAACTGTAGCCAACAATTCCATGTCCCACCTCTTCTATTAGCTCAATTCACTGCGTGCCGCTGGGAGACGTTTCTTCGCTGAATCAGAGACAAGGAAGAGGTCAAATTCCGCTCAACATTTCGCGTCGGGATCGTTGAGAATTTCTCTGGAGAAACACGTCATAGTGAGGCTCACAATCAGCGTTAAATATGCTGAACACGAGACTATCTGACGAGCAGCTCAGACGATGAACTTTTCACGTGATTTACCTCCGTTGAATGATGCAACAAGTTAGGTCGGTTTCCGCGGTGCGTGTTTGCGTGAACGTAAAGGCGAAAAATGCCACGCGGTAAATTCCGGAGCACTGCTGTGCTAAGGAAGAACGCCGTATGAACATTCGAGAGTTGCCAAATTTTCTTCGATGAAATTTGAATTTGTGAGGAGAGTTGTGAGTATTTATCCTTGAAATTTTCAGGGGCTATAGGTGAAATTGGACGTATTTTTGCGAAAAGGAGATATGTGCAAGTGGAAAGATGGGGTGTGCTCGTTAGTTGGGTCATAAGAAACAATGTAAAAGTGGATATAGCTCCTTTTGAGAAAATTGAAAAGCGGGATTTTCTATTAAATCAAAAGGAGCTAAGCGCCAAAATATGCTAACTCATATATGAGCCGCGGGCACGGCAAGAGAGCGTTGTGGACAGGGCTCATGAGTTAAAGCCCGCGTTGCCGGGCGTCGTTGCTCCCGTCGTCGCCGCTGACGTCACTGGCGCTTTATATTCCCCATTCATTCTTATGGCCCGACCACTAACGAGCACACCCCATCTTTCCACTTCCACATATCTCCTTTTCGCATAAATACGTCCAATTGTGAAAAAAATCATTAAAAGAGTTGGAAGGAAAATAATCCTAGGTTTACCAGGAATTTCGTGTTTTTTCAAAGAGAATTTGGCAACGTTTGATGGATCATACAGCGTTTATCCTCAGCACGGCAGAGTAGGTAATAAGTAACCTTTTGCGTACTTAAATATTTAGGAAAGATTTCAAAAGGAAGAGTGCATGGAGGCTGGAAATGTCAAGTGCAGCAAAAATTCCAACCTATAAAGCCAAAATGGGATTGCTGCAAGAGTCGAACACATTTCATTTGCCACCATTCGTACCTAGGAAATATCACAGTAGAACTCGCCGTTGCGTTGGCACCTCCGCTCACTGGAACGAGTCTTTGGAACAAGTCGGACATGAATTTTTGAACAAAAATTGTAAATTCTAATGTTTATTTCGTCACATTCTATGGGGTGTTTCTTGCGGAAACTTTCATGAGAAAACCAATGAAACCTTTTTTTTTTTAGATCATCAACACTTTGTATTAACGGAGTTATTACCTTTTACAGTTACCGCATTTTGTCCGACCTTTCAAATTGACTCGTTCCACTGTAACGACGGCCACAGGTGAAGTGGTGAGTGCCTGGGCATCCAAAACGCCTTCACTCCCGTGCGTATGCAACACGCACATCCATTAAGCCCGAATAGTTGCATCCAGCGGTTAAAATTAAATTTGTACAATGTTTGCGCATTCGACACTTACTAAGTGCGCTTTACTTCTTTCTCTTATTCTGTACCTTGATTCCAGCGTACCTTATTGTGCCGATGAGGTGAACTATTCTGCAGTGTTAAGGAAAAAGCCGTATGAACATTCGAGAGTTGCCAAGTTTCCTATGATAAACTGTTTATTTTAGAGGAAAATTATGAATATTTTTCCTTGAAATTTTCAGGAACTTTAGATCAAAATACGAACTTCCGAACTACTTCCGGGAAATGGGAGCACTGCTCTGGGGTTTCCCTTTCTTCCCGAACGCTCTCCGCTTTTTATTGATGAAAAAATAAAAATATAGAATAAACAAACAAACCGGGAATTGTTGTTTGTTATTACTCTAACTAAACGTACAGAGGCACTCCCCACACCAGATTATTCAACGCTTACGCAATCGCAAATTTCCCTTTCTCCGATGCGTTCCAAGCTAATTGAGATCGGCGATAACCTTTGCCATCATTTTTGCCGGATTATGTAAGTGAGCATGCATTGAGGCTGGACGAAATAATGAGCATTGCTCGAATGCAAAGACTATCACGCCAAAACAGACTGATTCGGTGATTGACTCGTGCAGTACGCATTCTATATGTATTGATCTCTAAGCGCGTCTCTTTGCCTTCTCGATTCTTCCATCGACGATAACGCAAAGAAGAGTGATCCTCCGACCGAGTGATTTTGGTCACGTAGGCGTAGGTAAATTTTAAACTGAAAAAAAGAACCACATAAAATAGAGAGAAGCCAAGCCACATCAGCGATTGCCAAATGGCCAAATTGCCAAATTTAGCAAAAAGGAACCAGCGCGATTACAGTGTTTTCAAAAGCATGCAACGTCTTTTTTTAAAAAAATATTCAACATATCGACGGTGTGAGTCGGCAATCACATAACTCGTTTGCAGTGTCTGAAAATCTCCGCCTCTATAATATTTTTTTACAGGAGAACAAATTGACATCATTTCTTGAAGTTTTTGCAGAATTTTCTTCACATAGAGAAGAAAAATCACGACAGTTTTAAAGAATTGTCGTTGAGTAGTTTTCCGTTTAAAAAATAAAGTTAACCGAGTTATGTGATTGCCGACTTACACCGTCGATATGTATTCTGTACAGTATTAAAATTTACACAATTATTTTCCTTCATAATTAACAGTTTTTTGGTGAGAAGCAAGAACTATTTGTTATTCTGGGAGATTTTTTATATAATTATGGAGAAGCAATGATACTACAACGCTGTAGTAGCGCTGGCTCCTTTTTGCTAAATGCGATCCAAATTTGATTTGGACAATTTAATTTTTTACATGAAAACGGTGGTAAGGATTTTTGTGCTAACTTCAGTGAATTTTCTGCATGGTACGAAGCAAATTCCTTAAAATTTTTAAATGAATCCGCACAAGTGTTTTCTTGTAAAAAATTAAAATGTCTAGATGAATTTGGCTATTTAGCTCATAGCTGTGGCTTGGTTCCTTTCTGCTAAACGCGGTCCAAATAAAAAATAATCCTCGTACCTTGACATATATAATATACTACCGTGCTAAGGAAGAACGCCGTAAAATTGTCAAATTTCCTCCGATAAAAAACGAATTACTGGGGAAATTGCAAATATTATTTTCCAAAATTTTCTGACAATTTTGTACGTAATTTAATCTAAAATATCTGAAAATTTCAAGGAGGAATATGCATGGATGTTGTCATAAATACATGTTTTATCAAGGGAAATTTGGCAATTTTCGAATGTTCACACGGCGTTCTTCCTTTGCACGGCGGCAGTACAGGTCGCGCGGCAAATAGCAGTTACATGGTAAAATTATTGTTATTTTATTCGAGTGTTGTGTATGTTGTTCGTTCACTTATTAAGGGGGATTCTCGTATTGGAATTTATTGCTATGAAGTTGAATTTTTCTTATATTGAAAATTGCCTATCTTTCGTACACAGGGAAAATATTTTACCGATAGTCTAAAATTGGCATTCATTGACATAAGTATGAAGATATTGCAATTTTATTGCATTTAATTGCAAAAGTATGCCCCTATTTTTGTCGCACTGTGCTGTCCGTGGTTTAAGCTGCCACACTAGAGGACTATAGTTCTTACGGGTAGAAAAAGGTCTTTTTCCTCATGTAAATTTTTTCTGAATTTTGAAGATAATTATGGACCAAAACTCAAAAAGTTGGTCACCCCCATAACTTTCAGCACTAGGTTCATCCTAGCCTTAAAAATATTGCAATCTCAAGTCGAAGAAAGAGTTCAGAATTCAGGGGCTTGGAGGCAAGGAGCAAAAGTGCAGTTTTTGAAAAACATTGAGACATTAATGATTTTAAGTAAAACTAGTCTTCATGAAAAATTCGCTCTCGTGCTAATTCCAATTTTAAGCATCAAAAAGTCAGTTTGAACTTTCTTCCCGCTATAAGGATTTATGTAATTTCGAAACTTAAAGACGTATTCCTCATCTAAAAAGCAAAAACTGCACTTTTGCGCCTTTTCCCCCGGTAAAAATTGGCATTAAAATCTGTGTTCCAAAATACCATAGACCTACGGCCGGCTTTAAGATTTCCAATAGCTTCTATAGCCGGCTACACAATTTCTTATAGCCTTTTATAGCCGATGACGATTAAGCAACTCACAGCCAGGCGATAAAGTGTATGCTAAACGTCATTAATTACGGATACTAGGACTCAGTGAGTTTTTTGACCACTGCTCTCTTTTTGGGCCGTAGTATCTTGATTTATTTTGCGAGGAAAGCTCCGTACTTTTGATGGATGCCTGCCATTCCTAATATATTAGAGCGCCTTCAGTTTCGCATGATACTGTGCAATACCTCTGGTGTGAAATAGTTGCTTCAAGCGCCGTGGCACGCTGCGGTGCGGCAGGCGAGCAGCCAGCGCGGAACGCGCATTGGCGCCTACAAACCTAACAGGGATACTTCACTCGTTGCGCAATGCGTGAAGTATCCCTGTTAGGTTTGTAGGCGCCAGTGAGTTGCCGCTCCGCTTTGTGTTAGGCTCTAATATTTAATCTGGCGGAGTCAGCGTTATTCAACTCATGATTTTGAAATGTTTGCACACCCTGTATGGATTATTCTCGTTTTAATTGATGAAAAAAATGGGTATTAAAGGAAAATATAACGTGTGTTTTGTAAATATTAAGGTGGTTCCGTATCAAACTTAATGATTTCCAAAGCACACGAATTTCTACACAATTTCTTATAGCCTTTTATAATCGATGGTGAAAAAGCAATAGCCAAGCGATAAAGTGTAAAGCCCGGCTATAGGAACTATAGGCCGCCTGCGTAATTTTTTATCGCTTCGTATGGCCCGGCCGTATGATTTTCTCCGCATTCTACAGCCAGCTATATGATTTTCTGTAGCCTTCTTTAGTCGGCTATAAGAATTCCTATGGTATTTTGAAATGCAGATCTTATCGCCAATTTTTACCAGGGCCATCAAGTTCCTCAATTTAAGTCTGGCCGATTTTATCGGCCCTATGAAACTGCCACCAAAATTCAGAAAAAACGATGGTTTTTTCCTAAAATTTGGAAAGAGGTTGTATACAGCTGAAACTGGAGGTACTTATAACACGTTACCTGCCCCGGTGTTTTGGTACTGTCCCGATACTTTCCCTGGGGTCACAGCCTCGGCGTTTGTCAGGTAATAGTCCCTACATCCTAGATTAGCATGCCTTATGTATCGAAGTAAATTTGGCAAGGCCTGAGGGTTCATAAGGCGTTTTTTCATCGCCTAGCAGTGTATGGTCTTCATTAAGCTGCATCTTAGGATGAGTTTTGAGCAGTGGCGTGGCGCGAATTGCGATATATCGATTGTTATGCCATTTAAACCTATAGTAAAGAATCGATTATTAAGGTGTTCGTTGCGAACACCTTTTTTTCGATCCTCTTACATAGGTTTAAATGGCATAACAATCGATACATCGCAATTCACGCCACGCCACTGGTTTTAAGATTGAAACAAGTATTTAAGTAAATGAATGCATATAAGGGGACGATAAAAGGACAAAACAAGTATACATCGAGACACAGTTTATTTAATACTTATAAAAACATGTAAAAAAATCGACATTAAAAAATTAATCGCACGAAAGTAATAATTTACACAACATCATTTTAAGCTCCTTTAAAATAGGAAAGAAGATATAAGGCACGATGTAGGGTATGGTTTTGTGCGGAGTAAATGCCAGAATTTAAAATTTGTGGGTTCAATCTGAGGATCAGACACTCGAAACAAGGATCTATAAAAAACTAATTTTTCTTGTATTTAAGCACATTTATACTTAAGGAAACAACGTTTAATTACTCGCACTTAAATGCAAATGGTGGTTTGATTGGGACATTGATCAGCTATGTGATTCAAACATTCCAAAATTGTACTTGTTTCCTTCTCCTATCGATGAAAAATCCATAGACCTACGTCTTGTACTTAAATCTGAGTGGAGATCATTTTTTTTATTTAACTGATTATATAATTTTATTTACAATTAATTATTAGTTACATATGTTTCATTGAGGACGAATGAGATCAAGACTGATAAGAAAAAATCAACTTGAAATTAAACTGCGTAGCAATCGCAAAGTTGTTAATTAAATGAAGTAATGAAACCTGGAATAAGACACCGATGTATTGAATTTGAGGAAATGAAATTTTTCGAAAAAACGGATATTTTTTGAGATAACCCTCGGCTTTAAAGATAGAGGAAATGACAGAAAGGTCTCGAATGATCTTTTCAACCTTTCAGGCGATCAGTGACTGAATAGTGTACACACTGCGTGGGTTAGGTAATACAGATATTACTTTTTCATTGCATCATCGCAGTTGCTCATATCGACCTTGAAGTACTTTTTCACTGCTTTCAAATGAAATTTCAACGTACAGTTAAAGCAAGTGGCATGTGCCTGTCGTGACTTACTCATGCTTGAAATTACGTTCAAACCGCAACTTAGCACTTTGGTAAAAATGGCAAGTGTCAGGTCGGCGGCATTTTTCTCCAGGTGAAACAAGTAAAAAACATCGACCTCAGTGCCTTCAGTTTTTAAATTATGACAGCATTTTACATGCAGCCATGAAATACTATTTCTGGTTTATCCATAAAAGCACTTATTTACATAGGTAAACGAATGACACATACGTTGTTCCTAAAATGGGCCAGAAATAGTACGCAGTTCCGTATTCCAAATTGTGTTTATTCGTTCCATAGGTAAGCAGGGCCGGATCTAGGGGATGGCCACATGGGCCACGGCTCATGGTGGCAAATTTGGGGGCGGCAAAATGTTATAATTTTTTTAAGTGTAGGTTTAAAAAAATCGGATTCAGAAAAAAAATTACAGACGAGAAAAGGCGACAAAATCTCTTATTTCCCGAGAGTATAGTAATTTATAATTTTGTCGTCTTTCTTTAATTAGTCAAGTTATAAGAGAAACCAAACACGCAATTTAGCCTGGAACGACGCGGCGCAGAAAGCAATGATGACGAGGACTTGAGATGAAAAGGAAAAA
The DNA here is from genome assembly GCF_001854935.1 of Bemisia tabaci. Taxonomy (NCBI): domain Eukaryota; kingdom Metazoa; phylum Arthropoda; class Insecta; order Hemiptera; family Aleyrodidae; genus Bemisia; species Bemisia tabaci. The sequence continues at coordinate 1,629,841 of NW_017547320.1, forward strand.
CCCTCGGCGCGGCGGTCGGCATGTAACACATATCATCGCCTACAAGACTGCATGAGTACTTCACGCATTGCGTCAAACACAGTGCGGTCAGCGTGAAACGCATAGCGCCTACAAGACTGCATGAATACTTCACGCATTGCGTCAAACACAGTGCGGTTAGCGCGGCGCGGCGGCGGAAGTTACAATTATTAAATCACATTTATGTTTGTTCTTTCATAATTTTTTTCGTTCATTTCTTCAAATGGAAGGCCTCGTCCACACAGAGATAGGTATACGGAACTTAACTTTTGCGCAAAGTTTTGTGAACTTTTACTAGCAGTGTTGACAGGGTTTTCACAAATAATGTGTCCAACAAGAATGAATGCGTCTAATGCACCCCTCTCCCTATGGCACGTTCATTTAATGGTTTTTATTGATGTCTCAAAACGAATGATAAAGGGGCGGCAAAATACAGGCGGCCCATGGGCGGCAAGTTGGTAAATCCGGCCCTGTAGGCAAGTGCTTTTGACCTCGCACTTACCATTTTTACCAGGATACAATGAATACAATGAAAAAAGTCTGATACCTATCACAAATCTAGTGTTTGATGTTGAATATCCCCTAAATTGCTTGGTTCAGAAATGCGTTTAAGCCTGTGGTCTGGTGGAATTGATAATGACACTTAACATTTATTTGCAATCCGTAAGATCTCTTATACAGCATGATTGCATCGGATAAATTGAATTTTACTCTAACACAAGACACTGCAGACGCTAATCGCGTAGATTTAGCATGATAATATAGACCGGTGGTTACATTGGTACTCAAACTGATTAAACTTTGTACAAAAATATTTACAGACGTATATTACACACTTAAGCCGTCAATAAAATACGTAACACTCTAAGGAGAAGGGGGGATCGAAAAGAGCTGTACATAATTTTACTCGTACGTGTGAAAGGATCGAGACGAACGTCAAAAAACGTTACAAGAAGAGGGGCAGGGCGGAAAGATCTAAAATTATTTAACGTAACGTATTTTGTAAACGGCCTAAGTAGAGTATCTTTATAGGGATAGTGCGGAAATATTGGTAATCCTGAGGTTAGGTAATGGAGTTCTTAGGGCCCAAAAGGGCAGACAACCTATGTATTCAAATTATCCAGAGTGATTTATTATTACAATTGTTACGATCCGTCATTATTTAAGCACGCACTTCAGGGGCGGACTGGCCATGGGGGCGGGGAGGCGATCGCCTCCTAACAATTTGCCGCGGAGGTTCCGAAGGGGCCCCCGCGGCGAATTTTTTTCAAGTCATCGTTTTTTCCCCCGTAATGTTGTAATTTTCCAATCCTTTCCAGTCACAGAAAGGCCCCAAAATCCTTGAAAATTTGTCTCTAAGAGACATGAAAGGTCACCTAAAGCTTATGTAATGAAGGGGTCCCCGAGGAATCCTGAGAATGGGTTATTTTGAAGTTCAAGTACTGCAGAATTTAACTCCAAAAATGCTTAAAATTGCGTTTAAAAAGTGTAAAATTTTCAAAATTGTCCGTGGGAGGGCCCCCGAACGACAGGAGGGGCCCCCTTTTTTAGGTCGCCTCCTAACTTTTCGACTGCCAGTCCGCCCCTGCGTGACTTAGTTTTGGCATAAATTTACTCATTTGAACGTATTTTATGCCAAAAGGAACTATGTCTTACGCAAAAATCTATGCACATAGTTCCTTTTAGCATAAGTACGTCCATTTTTGTGGAAGAACGCTCATTTATGAACATTCTTGGCAATTAGTGGCATTTTTCGTTTCCAAAGGTTGGCTACTCTTTTGGGTCCTTAGAGCTCCATTATTTAACAAGTTCGGACTCTCCCTACATAGCTACTCTACCCGTAAATACCTACAGGAACACGCAAAACTAGCTGAATTCCACTGAGAATTGGTGGTTTTTCGTTAGAAAAACGTTTTGCATGCCGGCTTCACGAGGATAAACAAGCACTCGCAATGTGGTATTATCAACATAACCTAAAATCGTCTCAACAAGCTCATACGGTAGATTGGCGAAGTAACTAAACGAAGAGTAACATGTATCGATACTCTCTTTGAGTAACTCGTTTCTGACCATACCCTTCTCAAACTGGTACCGCAGCATACCCCCGTAGATCGGGAACCTCTCCTGGACGTAATTGGAAGTTAGAATCCCGGCGATCCTGTCATTGGCGGCCAGGAGCGCCAACCGGTTGAGATCCGTCGTCAGGACGTCAAAATACGTGGCGCCGGAGTCGCCGACGCACTCTCGGCGCATGTCCGCCAGTTCGCTCTCGCACTTCCGCCGGAAGTCGGTGACCATTTCCGGGTCGTGGAAGAGGACCATGACGAGCTGCTGGCGGTAGAATCCGGCCACCTTCATCTTGATGGCGTGCTGGATGAGGACCTCGGTGGTGCTGGTGCCCCGCTCGTTGAACATGCGGCCCATGATGCAGTTGCTGATGAGGTGGACGTGGGGGAAGTGGACGGTGCACCTGTTCAGGTTCTCGAAGAGGGCCCGCACGTGGTTCTCCGGGACTATTCGCATGTCTGTTGAGCCGTATTCCAAAATTATCTGCAATCAGAAATGTATCATATGTATAAGAAAAAACACTAAGTAATGGCCCGAACTGTATGTAAAAAGGTGGGGAAATGATGCTGGGTCCACACCATTTCGCGGGGAAAACATAGGCAAAACGTTAAAAAATATCAATTAGAGGCAAAATTTTTGAACTCTTAAGGGTTAGTACTCTTTCAGGGGGGGAGGGTGTTCAGCTCAAGCAGCTGGCAGCTTTTTCGGGTTTTCCCTGTTTTGTAACGAGAGTTGCTCAGCAGCGACGGTAAATGGCGCGAGGATCACACTTTTGTGCCACGTCTAACGTCAAATGCGTGATGGCGTTTCGATGCCGTCTTTGATTTTGCGGGATGCAAAGTTGGGTTCACTGACGACCGTGATCTTCTAATGAGGTGTAAGAAGACCCAAAATGATATAGATATCTTGGCTTAGCGTGATCTCATCTTAATATTCCAATGCGAGCTACCTGCATGAGCTGAGCCACCCCTCCCCCAGTTTTGTACTAATACTCATTAGACCTCAAAACTTTTGAATTAAATAGAAATTTTTGGAACTTGTTGGCTTTGTTTTCCCCGCAAAATGGTGTGGACCCAGCCCTGACCGAGAAATAAATTACTGTGGAAATGCAATGCCAAATATAGTTTCTTTTTTTCAGACTCTTTAGTATGCCATCGTCTGCTATACTCACAATATTACTCGTCTGTACACCTGTCAAATATGTCTTTTCTTTAGGTGACTACGTCACTCTTTTAAACACATACAGTTGCAACTATTTAAAATAGTTGAACCTTTGCGAGTGATAGAGTGACCTATTGAGCGAGTAAAATAGATATCAAACACGTGACGTAGGATAAGTTGACATTGAAAATCGACAGCCAGAGAGACATAGTTCATTTTTTGCAGTTTGATTACCGCACCCAACAATTTGAGTCAAATTGCGAAACGGAGGAACCTTCATAAAAACCAAATAACTAGGTGGTAGTTTGGAAAAATAAAATAACTAAATTGAAATAATGAAGAATCCACTCCCTACTCAGCGGCCGGCAGAATTTGACATGCAATCCTACGAGAGTTTTCCCGACTTTTGGTTGACGAGCATATGTTTTCTAAATAAACAGCCAAACTGTAAAAACACGCTCCTTGGTTTCAATGTCTCTAAATTTTCAATTCTTCTTTTTAAGAAAAATAAAAAATAAAAAAAAACTTACTAGGCATTTTCATACAAAATATGTATAGAAAATTATTTGAACCGCGAAGAAAAATCACAAAAAATTGGTAAAGTTACGTTGATTAGTCATCTCTAATACGTGGAACGTGGAAGGAGATTTGCAGCGTCGCAAACCGAGATACGTGGTTTCATAGATTTATCGTCGAAATATGATTGTTTCGTTATTGCAGAGTGTTTTCTACCGTTATTTCTATCTATTTATACATAAATAAGCTGTCTGATTCTTCAAATGTTCATTTCTTGTAATAGTTACATCTAGAAATCTACCAATCTGATTTCTGTAATTTATTGGCTATTGGCATAGGAACAATCTCTAGATGAGCCTGAGCCCGCCTTCCTCAACTTTTCGAGTTATAACTCACCTTTCTTCGCCACGAAGCGACTGTATGAAGGCGCATAACGCTTTTTGGTAGCTAAAGCACGTATCTACCACCCTAGTAGTGATCGCGGTAACTTGCGATTTGATTGGAGAATGTATTGTGATTTTGTTGACGTCGATTTATTGCAATAATATAGGATAAAAAATTACGATTTCATTGCATAAATTTCCAATAAAATCGCGATTTTATCGACAACAATTTATCGCGATATTATCGCAATAAAATTGTGGTAAATCGGCTTAAAATTTCGATTTTATGGAGGTAAAATTACGACAAAATTGAAGATGATCGTTCAGATATTGTTGATCCGAGCAATTTTATCACCGAAAAATCGTATAAAAGCGACTCAATTTCAAAATATTGCGATTTTTCCGTCGACAAATTCTACTTAAGCAGGGAGGGAGAAAACCCCTGGTACAACTCTACGATTTGAATCGCGTTAAACAAATCACATCAGCTATTGCCAGATTTAATTGCGGGCAATTTAAATTTTCACATGAAAACGGTTGTGCAGATTTTTGTGCAAATTTCAGTGAATTTTTTCCATAGTACGAAGCGAATTCTTTAACATTTTCTAAGGTATCCGCACGAACGATCTCTCTTGAAAAATTAAACCGCCCAGTTAAATTTCGCAATAGTGGATGTGACTTGGTTCCTTCCTGATAAAAGCGGTCGATTTGGATTGCATTTAGCAAAAAGGAACCAGCGTGATTACAGTGTTTTCAAAATCGTGCAACTTCTCTTCTTCTTTTAAACGTACACTTAATATGTATACAGTATTAAAATTCACACTATTATTTTCCGTCAAAATTAACACTTTTTTTGATGGAAAGTCAAAACTATTTGCTATTCTGGAAGATTTTTTAGATAATCATGAATAAGCAACATTTCTACAGCACTGTGATCTCGCTGGTTCCTTTTTGTTGAATGCGATCCATTTAATCAATTTTGATATCCACCAATTTACTCACCCGAAATAGCTCAGGCCGCCACTCGTCGAACGCGGATTCCGTTAGTATCGTCTCCAGGAGATCCACCAGGTCATCGGCCACGATCCGGCTCAGAAGCAGCTTCACGATCCGCTCATTCCCCCTGCTGAACGCTAGGTACAACAGCGACGAGAAGTCCGAGAGCCTCATCACGGCGGAGCTGTACTCGAGGAAGGTCCTCAGGGTCAACGCCGGTTGCCTACCAGCAGGAAATGAAGGGGGCAAAAGAGGTGAGTCGAGGAGATAGGCAAGATCGGCGCCAGGCTTGCAGAGGAGGGACTCGAAGAAGGAGACGAATCTCTTGTTGGCCCCGCCGCGGAAGGCCAGGAGGAGGAGGGGGGAGATCTGGGGCTCGTCGATGTTCTGGTCGTTTTGGGGTGGGTTCTTGAGGAGCATGTCGATGAGCTCGATGTTGGGGTTGAAGACGGTGAGCCGGAAGACGGAAGGGCAGGACCTCTTCTCCGGGTTGACGAACTCGAACCCGTTCTTCAGGAAGAGGCTTGTGATGCCGTGGTGGTCGTAGAATAAGGAGTTGAACAGGCAGTAGAACTCCTCTTGCTTTGAGAGGTTCGCCAGCGGGAGGAGTCCTTGGACATCCGATAGTTTGCCTTCGTGGATTGCGCAGACCAGACCGCTTTTCGCACACTCTTCAAACTGATCGATTTCCATCGTGGAATGCGTTCTTGAATTCAATTTTTTTTTTAGAAAAATGCGTTTCGTGAAGCGCCTTCAATCGAGCTAACTGCAAAACGCGTTACGCGATGGACTGAAATGATGAAACGATGGACTGATGAAATTCACAAGGGAGGTCTTGTGCGATCGGTGATTTATTCCGTGGTTTGGTCAGGAGTCAGGAGCCACGATTATTTTCAACGGACTCAAAAACTTCGGATACAATTTGTGAGACACATTTAAATGTACGTCATAGAAGAAAATAGCTTCCTGCTAAAGATTTTTTGCGTTCTTGAATTCACTTTCTAGAAAAATGAGTTTCGAGAAGCGCCTTCAATTGAGCTAACTGCAAAACGCGTTACGCGATGGACTGACATGATGAAACGATGGACTGATGAAATTCACAAGGGAGATCTTGTGCGATCGGTGATTTATTTCGTGGTTTGGCTAGGAGCCACGATTATTTTCAATGGACATAAAAACTTCGGATACAATTTTCGAGACACATTTAAATGTACGTTATAGAAGAAAATAGCCTCCTGCTAAAGATTTTTTGGTATGATGCGTGTCAAAACAGTTAAATTGCAACACAGAATTAATCGAATCGTCCTTTTCATATCAACCGCGGTTGACGGAGATGGAACCGAAAAGTTCGTGCGTCAGTCACTGATTTTTAAACGGATCCCGAGGATGATGAGAGTATGAGGATAATTCCCAGAGGAAACACAACGATACAGCAATGCGTTCCGGTAAAATACGTGGTTTATTATTATTAGAGGCTGTATTGCCGAAAATTCGCAAGAGAAGGTTCGTAGAACGAGATTTACACGAATTCCGATTAATGTTATTGCTGAGGAAACGTTAAACGCGAAATGATTGTTGACGTTTCGATCCAAGATTAACAGAACTGCACCGCGGTAGCTTGACAAATGCGACTGATGGAATCGGATTGTTGTATATGACGATGAAGTAACAGCTCACGCCGGTTTTTGAAGATCTCGGTGCGATATATTAAGTAGAAAAAATCCAGCTCTTATCAAGAGATGCGCAAACAGAGGCTTGACTGCTCCACGATAAAAACATTTGACCTGCGGGTCAAATGAAATCTTCATCATTCTTGCGGAGGTATGTACTGTGTCCATGTTGCACGATTTCGTTTGAATTGTGGGAGGAATCTAAAGATATTCACAAGCTTTTTTACTTTAAGTAGAAGTAAAAGACTCCTATTTCCTTGATCTTATATCATGAACGTAGACACCTGCGAGAGATATGTAGTTGAGCCTTTTGTTGTTCTTGTAGGGAGTCTGTCTCTAATGCCTGTGTTACGCCCAGTCTAATTGTAAGAGCTGGTTAGTCCAATACAAGGAAGAATCCAGTTTTCATCGTCCCCAATATTGTTATGGTTTGATTGATAAGCATTAAATTAGTATTATTTCACAGTTCAAAAGCTGATGATATATAGCAGACAATAGCGCGATGCTTTTCGACGGCAGTATTTTTATCAACCTCGGAAATATGCACTTTATTTATGCCCTGGTAAAAATTGGCGATAGGAGCTGCGTTTCAAAATACCATAAGAGTTCTTATAGCCGATTGAAGAGGGCGATAGAAAATCATATAGCTGGCTGTCGAAAGTGGGAAAAATCATACGGCCGAGCTACACGCAGCGATAAAAAATTATACAGCCGGGCTATAGTTCCTATCGCCGGGATTTACACTTTATCCCCTGGCTGTTGCTTTTTCACCATCGGCTATAAAAGGTTAAAGGAAATTGTGTAGAAATTCGTGTGCCTTACAAAACGTACATTATATTTTCCTTTACTACATATTTATTTTCATCAATTAAAATGAGAATAATCCATACAGGTGTGCAAACATTTCAAAGTCATGAGTTGAAAACGCTGACTCCACGAGATTAAATATTAGAGCCTAACACAAAGCGGAGCGGCGGCGCACTGGCGCCTACAAACCTAACAGGGATACTTCAAGCATTGCGCAATGCGTGAGGTATCCCTGTTAGGTTTGTAGGCGCCAATGCGCGTTTCGCGCTGGCTGCCCGCTCCGCAGCGTACTACGGCGCTTGAAGCAACTATTTTACACCAGAGGTATTGCACAGTATCATACGAAATTGAAGGCGCTCCAACATATTAGGTATGGCAGGCATCCTTCAAAAGTACGGATCTTTCCTCGCAAAATAAATCAAGATACGACGGCCCAAAAAGAGAGCGGTAGTCCAAAAACTCACTAAGTCCTAGCATCCGCAATTAGTAACGTTTAGCACACACTTTATCGCCAGGTTGCTTAATCGCCATCGGCTATAAAAGGCTATAAGAAATTGTGTTGCCGGCTATAAAAGCTATTTACAATATTACAGCCGGCTGTAGGTCTATGGTATTTTGGAACACAGATTCTACTGCCAATTTTTACTAGGGTGAAAAAAGTAATCGCATGCATACCTGAAAGTAGAAAAATTTAATCAAAGGACAAAAACTGTTCTGTTGTCATTTTTTGTTTTTTTAATTTAAAAATTCTTGTATTGAAAAATTCTCGGTCCCTACTCCGAACGTCTAAAAAATGAATCATAAACAGGGAAATACCTCAAATATATTAAAACATTTTCTAGTGATATACCTGGGACCAGAAGTTTTTTGTTTTTTCCTTTGGTTCTTTTTTTCCTTATCAAGTTTCAAATATCAAATTGGCTAATCCAACACTTATTACCTCAGCATTAGATGACCATTGTCCAGGACCATCGAACTGTGGCTGAAAACGTGGCCAGGAATCGAACCCAGGACATCTTGGTCCTATGGCCAGCGCTCACTACACCACAGGAGGCCGACGAAATTGCACTTCATAAAGAATAAACAAGGGGATAAAAAAAATAAGGTGAATGTTACACACCGTGGCATCGCTGAGCCGGCGAGCTCTTTCAATGCAAAGAATTGCTCCAAAACAATTGATACATGCTTTTGCAGCATGCCTTATGGGCGCAATATAGTAAATAAGTCACATCTGATTCCTTGTGATCATGTTCATGATGAGTGCATATTAATTTGAAAGTGAGAGTGAGATTAAGCGAGAATAAAAATGCCGTGACGCAGATGAGATGTGAACAACGGATCTCTCATGATCAATGCGAGCGATTTTCTCAGCTGGGATCTAGAGGCGAGGTGGAAACATTTAGCCAGAATCACTTTGACTGCATTTAATGTCGCCCAATTTGCTTTCATGTTTCATTTTCTTACTATATGAAAAAAAGCTAAGGCCTTTTTTGTGTGTACGTTCGTGTCGATTTGCATTCTCATCGGTCATTTCATTAACCAATCAGAAAACGTCGTTGAAAATCCCCTGGAAATTTAAATGAAATCTTCGATGTATCATTTTATATAAAACAGGATAGACATGGTTAAAAAGGGGATGTATTAATATTAGCCGGGTTAAAAGGGAGGAATTCTAAGAAAAGGGGAATAATCAGAGTGAAACGGGATGTATCTGTATACAACAGGATAGATAGAGATAAAATAGGATAGATAGGGATAAAATAGGATGGAAAAGGATAAAATGGAATTCATCCCACCCTTCGATATATTGATCTTTGTTTATCTATCTTCGATTAAAGTTCGAAATAAAACAAGATAGACATGGATAAAACGGGATGTATATTCATTAACCGGGATAAAAAGGAGGATACCACTCTTTGTTTATCGATATTCGATATATCGTTAACGCCTTATTTTTTGCGAAAGCCCTGTCAACACTGCTAGCAAAAGTTCACGGTACTTTGCGCGAAAGTAAAGTTCCGTAAACCTCTCTGTGTTGACAAGGCCTCCCATTTATGAGAAATGAACGAACAAATTATGAAAGAACAAACATAAAAGTGGTTTAATAATTTTAACTTCCGCCGCCGCGCCGCGCTTGTGTTTGGCGCAATGCGTGAAGTATTCATGCAGTCTTGTAGGCGCTATGCGTTTCGCGCTGACTGCACTGTATTTGATGCAATGCGTGCAGTATTCATGCAGTCTTGTAGGCGCCATGCGTTCCGCGTCGACCGCTGCGCTGCTGACCGCACAGTGTTTGATGCATTGCGTGAAGTATTCATGCAGTCTTGTAGGCGCTAATATGTGTTACATGCCGACTGCCGCGCCGAGGACTTCTCCTGTTCATCTCAAGTCTCAATGTGCACCTCCCTCAACCCTCGTAACTCTCTTGTAACGTAGGCCCCTTAAATGAGACGCTTAAATGGGACAAAAGTTGCACAGGGAAAGAAGTGGGACTAAAATTTCACCTTAAGCGAGAAGTAAGCGTCCAGCTTGGACTTGGCCTTCTCAAGCCGGAACTTGCAGTTGCGGTGAACTGTCTCTAGCCAGTCCTCATCCTCCACGCTTGGAAGGTGCGGGGTCGCCGTGAGCCACTCTTTGATCTGTGCAATGTCCTTTTTGATCTGCTCAGAATGCTGCTCGGTTCCCTCGTAAAAAAGTAAAAAAATAACTAAAGCATGCGCGGAAACCTGGTAACGTGTGATGCAGTTAGGCTCATCTTTGACGATGTCTTCCAACGACCATTGGAAACATTTGACTCAGTCTCTACAATTATTTGGCTGTCATTTTGCAATAAGGAACCAATACACGGAAAAAAAAAGAATTGCTGATTCAGCAATTCAATTGCTAAAAACAGTGAGTGCAATGTTTCAACGCAGATTTTACAACAAAAAAATGCTACTTTAACCACCCCCGTGGTTGAATTAGTTTACAATGTGGTTAAATTAGTTTACGATGCGGTTGAAGTAGCATTTTTTTGTTGTAAAATCTACTGTTTTTAGCAATTGAATTGCTGAATCAGCACTTCATTTTTTTTCCGTGTATCTCTGGCTCCTCCATAAAATCACCTTTTTGCATAGGGAGACTAATGGCATACATGTTGTTCCTCAACTGAGCCAGAAATAGTAGTTTCTCATTGCTAAATGTGGCCACTTTAGGGGGCCTTGCCGCGGTCAATGGTCCCTGAGAGGTTGTAAGAGATTTGTCACAAAAAAAAAAAAAAAAAAAAAAAAAAAAAAAACTTCTACCATAAAACTTCGAAGAATTTAACCCCTTTGGACTACTTAGTAAGCACATTCAACCCACAACTTTCATGACTGAATTTTAAAAAAAATGGGTGAATGAAAGCCAAAGTGGCCCACTTGCATTACAAAGCTGCAACTATATTACTTAATATTTTATTTATTTATCGATGGATGTTCCTTTTCCAGTTGAAAATGTCGGATGTAAAAGTGCCGACAAAATTTACTGGATTATGAATGGATGTGTAAAGAGAATAAATGGATATTAAGAAACAAAGAGTTGGAAAATTAATGTGTGTGGCTGTTGAGCGATAAGAAAGTTACATAGTAACCGAGAGATAAAACTGAAATTATTCCACGATTATAAATAACGGATAGTATGTAAACAAAAATAATTATAAAAAATTAAGAGACATTAATCTTATCGGGCGATTAGAAAATTGGCGGTCGTTAGTGAAATTCCAATCCTCAATGTGCATGCACTGATCATGTGATGCTCTGTGAGAAAGCATTCTTGAGTTTTTCGACTATTTTTCACCGAATTTTCTTCCTCAATGAAGAGAATTGGGAGATAAAAATAAATCAATTAAAAACAAAGATCACCCACTTTTTCGTATCATATCGAGAAATAATATCATCGGAGCATGATCGAAGCATGTGCATAGGAACGAGTCATGTAGTGACATGTGCATGTGTCATGTGTTTACTAAAGGGCCTCATGCCTGGACCGCTAAGCGGCACAACCCCCGTCCTGCACTTAGCGCCGCGACCGTTGGCAGCTGTTGCGTGGCAACAGCGGAGCGCATCTTGTCATTTATCCATGCTACGTAATCCATGGATCGTATAATGGCCCAGTAGACAGGATCGGAACTAAGCATTCTGATATATATGTCTACGTAGCCTGTAGGAAATTCGCACAGCGTTTCCATTTGGTAGGTTGTTTATTTGTCCTAAAATAGTTAATTTTGTAAATAATGGACTAATGTTTATTAGTCCTAAAATAGGTTGTCTATAAATAGAGTAAACCTAAGAGTGATAAAGTTAGGCCAATTTGGTTGGATTGGCACGAGTCTAGAAATTCAACTGATGTGAGAGAAGATCCACGCCATAAAAGAAGAACGGACGTTAAAATTGCGATGTTTGATCCCTAAAAAAGTAGTCACCACATGGAAAAAATGTCGGAAACATAAGAGGTTTAGTTTTAAGTTTTACATAAAATGAATAAAGCACCGTTTTTTCATGAGGTATGGAAAGTTCCCAAATTTACCTTGGGATCAAGAAGAGGAGTTTCTTTCATTTAGGATAGCTTTGAAATCGATTTAATTGTAATGAACAATTTTCACTAAGGACATAGACCTATAACCAGTGTGCGATATACGAATGCGATTGATAAACTAAAGGTTGATGACAACGCCTACTCATACGACTATTTCTGCTCCAGCGATGTCTAAATTGCATACACAAATAATTGAAGGAACTCCAGCTGCTCGTTTACACACGACAAAGTGCTTACTTTGAGCGCCTCAACGAAGCCTCTCGCTCACTGGAGTCACGAAAATCACTGGATTTTTCAATGCCGTTTATTAGTTTTCATTGTAGAAAATTAAGTATGAAAAATTGTGTAGAAAAAGGCAATGGATCCTCAAGTAATGTTAGAATTATTTTTCAGTGCGCAGTTTGATTCCAACAGACAACAATTGTTTTTCTGATTGAAATTTCAGTTGAACGACAAGAAAAATGACAAATTTCTCCATTGTCAGAAGCTTTTGAAAATTTGTAGTAAGATCACCTTTATACGCAAAGTTTTCTAGCGCTTAATTGAAGGTGCATAGATTTGGAGAGACTTTAACGCAAGAGTAGAAAAGTAGAGAGGTGCATAAAAACATGGTCGCCGGAATTTACCAGGTACGAACTTACTAGGAAATATTTGTATGTCTTTTTCTTTCAATCAACCCACGTCTGAGAGCCCCCCCTCCCATTCCGTCCCCCATACCCCCTCCCCACCTCCACCCCATCGCTTGTTTGCCGTATCGAGTAAACAAGTGCAACGACATGATTTAAGTAATTTTACAATTTGATACAATGATGACATAAATTTAACTATTAATTCTACTATTCTGTCTCTCCGTGAATTTAATTACTTTTATTTCAGGGGGCTTATTCTGCAGTTAATTCGGTGTTTAGCGTCCAAATTAGTAATTTTTAGAATTTAATGAAATTTGACGCCGCTTGTTTTCCATGGCTTTTTTCCGATGTAAATGGTACATATCTTTCACTGAAAGAGAAATAAAAAGGATTTCTTAATTTGTATATTGTTCATTTAGGTTTTTTGTAAGTCCAAATTGAGCAGCCCATGCTTGTATTTAGGTAATTTTCGTGAGCTGTTAGCAAGAAATATTGAGCGGGGTTTCCGGAACCCTAATAAAATCAAGGGCCACACTTTTTCGCCTTTCTTCGACTGCATAGTCTGGTGCACAAACTTAAAAACTGGGTATGATAATGTCACAATGGAGATGTATGGAGTGTGAGGAATTTGCGATTTGACTGTTGATTCTTATGTAAAAGCTCGCGAGAAACACGATGGTGCCACTGGTAATCTCTAAGATTAACTTCCGAGCTCAAAAAAAGCTCTCAAGTTGAGGCCAAAATGGAGGGGATATCCGACGCTATCCTGAGAGTTCACCTCTACATCAAGACAAACTCTCCTTGCAAAGATAAGTGAACTGGAACCGTCAAAACCAAAACCAAAAAAATAAATAAAAAAAAATAAAAATAAAAGAAGGCTCCCCTTGGGGAGGTTTGACGTCCCTCAACTGAATAAATAAAATAATAAAAAAATAGAGAAAAGGTCCAATCAGCGCGAACTGATAAGCGCGTCCGAGACGTGCCCAGTCCGTGCCGTGAGTCAAGTTGAGTGTCAGCGTAAACTTCTCAGCGCATCTAAAAGATGTGCCAAGTTCGTGCCGGTAGCCGCTCAATTGACTCAGTGGAGTCAGGGTAAAGTGATGGAACACGTGGGTTATGTTTCACACTTAAGATTTATTTGACGAAGTGAAGTACATCAGGTGAACCTACTCTGCGGCAAATAAATGGACTGTATTTTGCAATTTGGAACTATAAGTTCTGGTTCTTCTGGAAAAACACTTATGTGCATAGGGATACTAATGGTACATACGTTGTTTTTAAACCGGGCTAGAATTGGATGTATTTTTGTCAAACGGAACTAAGCGCCATCGGGGGAGGAAGGTAGAGGGGGGCTTGGATTGGCGGCGGAACCGGGCGTCGGGCTCATTCGGTCCTATACTCGCAATGCTTTTCGATGGCGCTTAGTTCCGTTTGACAGAACGCGCTATCCGGCATTCTTAATTCCTCAAAAGGAATTCAAATTGGCGCTTAGTTCCGTTTGACAGAAATACGTCCAATTTATGGTTCCAAATTGCAAAATGCAGTCCAAATGGAGTACTGGACAGGCCTGCAGCCCGATTGTTGAAATTTATGTCGGCAGGACAAGAATCGAAATTCGATATATTACACGGCGCAGATAGGGCTATGTCTTGTCTTATCGTGCCGATATAGCCAGTTGAAGTTTCAACAATCCGGCTGCAGGAGCCTCAAATTCGTGTGAAGCGCAGGAGGCTCAGAAAAGGAGACTAACACCATAGAGAGAAAAAAGGAGGTGTTTGCATTTCGGGCATTTTGGAATTTTTTTGATGACGTAGGTCGGAACAGCGAAGTTTATCATCGATTCTCTTGGAAATGGTGTAATTTATGGAAGAAAGTCATTCTATAAAAAGTGCTTAAAATTATATCATGAGTTGATTTAAGCAAAAAAATGGGACATTATGGTCCGTTTTTCATACTTCGAATTCCGGATTTCGCTGGCCAGGTTGTACCGACCTACGTCATAGGGTACACAAACCTCAAGATGCAAACACCTCCTTTTTTTCTCTATGGACTAACACTAAATATATCAGCGGCAAGAGCGGCCGCTGGGAAGACGGGGTCCTCCACTCGGCGACGGATGCGCGCGCATCTGAGGCGCTGGAGTGGGGATGATGCAACGAGGGGTGGCCCTGGCCAGGAAGCCGTCTGGAGACGGAGGGAGAGGGGGGGGGGTCTACCCAGGAATAATGCCGCAATCACACGCTGAGCAGCTGCATGCGGGAGTCAACAGTCATCGCTAAACGGCTGAAATATCGTCAATTCGAGTTATTTTCATCCAGATTTGTGTCAAATCTACTCGAATAATTCAGACAAATCCAATATTAGTCCGATGGTTTCTGAGAATCGTTGCTGAATTTTGCGCGTGTATTTTACGCAGTAGAGGGAGTTGTTGGTTTTTATCTCGGATCCCTCCAGTCATCGTTTTGCATGCCGTCTCGCGAGTTATTTTGCGTGTTTAGCTTGTTTCTAGTTCCTAATGATGATTCGTTTCATGTTGTTACTTCTATCCATTCATGTAAGTAGCTTTATTTTTCGTACCCATTACAAATGGACCGAGTTAAACAGAAAGGAACCAAGCCACATCTGCTATTGCCAAATTTAATTGGGCAATTTAATTTTTTACATACAAACGGTTGTGCGGATTTTTGTGCATATTTCAGTAAATTTTCTCCATAATACAAAGATAATTCCTTGAAATTTTCAAAGAAATCCGCACAAACGTTCTCTCGTAAAAAATCAAATTTCCGTGTCCAATTTGGCAATAGCTGATGTGGCTTGGTTCCTTTCTGTTTAACGCGGTCCAAATATGCGCGGGGGATCTCATTAAGTATTGCAGCTTATTACTTGTTTTCGAACCAGTGGCTTGGCGTGAATTGAGATATATCGATTGTTATGCCATTTAAACCTATGGAAAAAGATCGATAATTAGGGTGTTCGCAGCGAACACCTTCTTATCGATTCTTTACCATAGGTTTACTCACATACATTACTCACAGGAACGTGTCATGCCCCGCGATGGACCGTTTACATCCACATCAGTGTGAATGAAAACTTAAGGGCAATGTTTCTTTTACGTCTGCAGCAGCGCTGCTATATCAACAGCAGCGT
>NW_017547320.1:1650800-1663074 GCF_001854935.1 Bemisia tabaci
AAAAATTTTCGGTCGAAGATAAGATTGACGCAATTACAGATTATTACGATGGCTTCAAAACAGAAAAAGGCTCATCCATGTTTTGCATGGAGTCGGTGATTAGTTTTTTGGATTCAGGAAAAATTATCCCATACTGGGACCCTTTCGGTCGTTATTTTGATTCTCTTTTCGAGTATGAGCACTTGGGCGGCTATCTTGATGCAAACATGGATAAAGTAATTACCATTAATATCGAAGACTTAATACAGAAAGAAGATTTTCTCTTGCTCAAAAAGTATATTAAACGTAAAAATTTTACAGAAGATCGTTATCCCACCTTCAACTTGATCTTACAAATGCTTGTAGAAGAAGGAGCATTTACAATTGTACGACGCTCCGGTGAAAAATTAGCTTTCATTAAAATCACAAACCTCGAGGTTAAAGAGCAACTTTTTGACAAAATGTATACAACAGAATTTTTATTAAAAAAATACATGATCTCAAAAGATATACTTGAAAAATACGCACGCAGTGCAATCATCATAGAAAATGACAACAGCCGATTCATCGGATTTAAAAATTCCATTAGTGTGCTGTTAAACCAAACGAAACCATTGAATGAAGCCGACATGCAAGGTGCTTTGTGCGGAGTACTACAAGGTCACGCATCCATAGTAAGCAAGTCGGGGATACTTTATGTAAGTAAAGGAGGTCGGGTGAAAAACGTCCCTAAAAAACAAAGTAAATCCGAGAACCACGATATGTCCGAATTAACAACGTCAAAATATGACTGCTTATACGTCTTGAGAAACCTGCGATCGGGAGATGTTGGTATATTACTCGAACTGAAATATAAAAAGGAATCGTCGATGCTAGCATTGACTCAAATTCTCGATCGTCAATATTACAAAACATTCGACCAAGATTTAAAAAAACGGAATATCTTTAATATAACGACAGAAGTTTTAATCGGAATTCATTATGATCCTACGGCTAATAAAACATCGCTAAGTTATCTGTGGAACGATCGAGATCTGGAGAAAGTTCAGCACGTGTAGTTGGTGTGTGCCGATAAGTATCCACGGTTCTATTTAAAAAGTTTTAATTTTTCTATAGACCTGTAGTGTTTTGTTTTTGATAAAAATTTCAAGGAAGGTCTCTAGATTAAAACAGCGGGGCACATTTTCGAGTTCTTCGATATTGAAGGCTAAAGTGGTGGCAGAGGCCCGTATGTGTGACCGCAAAAATTCACGACTGGTGGATTCAAATTAAAATGTCGCGTGTGTTGGTCTTAAAACACAAAAAAAATGAGATCGGTAAAAATATTATCACCGCTATAATATGTATTTAGATGTATTTATTTAAGCATTATTGCTTTTTAACTTAGCAGTTTTTTTTTAAAAAAATGGTTTTGAATCTGGTTTTAATTTTTTTCAGTTTTAACTCTTTTTAAAATGTTTCAGTCCTAAATCTTTTCAAAATTTTCCTAATTTATTTTTAATTCTTTTGCAACTTTTTTACTCCTTTACTTTCAATTTTTGTATCTGCTAATTTATATTTTTTGTATCATTTCAACTTTAATTATTATTTTTACATCCATAGCTATAATTTTGAATTTTAATGCGTTCCATTTTTTTTTTGTTTTTTTAAAGAAACATAACTTTTAAAACTTTATTTACATGTTGATTAAGTATCGGATTCTTTAAAGACAAAATCATCATTTGCTCGCAAAATAACTCCAATGGGGGCCCTGAAATGGCATTATTACGCCCCCCAGACTATTGCGCGCAGGTAATGTAGTGGTTCAGTCGCTAAGTCGTTCCCCGAAGTTAAGCTACGTCGGGAGTAGTTAGTACTTAGATTGGAGACCGCATGGGAACGAGCGTTGTCCACTGAAGATTGTGATAGTAACTTGTGATTGAAAACTCCCAACAGCCCTCCCTGGTCGTCAAATAGTGAATTAACGTACCTGGCGGATCGGTAATTAACTAAATTATTGCCTCTACAGTATTTCTGGGAGTTTCCACTCCGCTTACGTCGGAGACACTTAGGTCAGTGCCACTCACATCAGAGGCACTTGCCTTTGGAACAGACCTAACACTGAGGTAGCAGATCAACGCCCAGTAGCACTGACATCAGTGTTTAGGTCTGTTCCAAAGGCAAGTGCTACTGATCTGAGCACTTGCCATTTTTACCAGGGTGACGTGTAAAAAGGCGTTCTCAAAAGTTTCAAACTCTCCTTTATAAAGAATATCGCCCCCTTACCTACACGGTGCTGTCAGGTTTCGTTTCCCATAATGATCGATTTTTTTAAAAAAATGTATAGGTTCATTGTTCATCTAAAGTGACAAATGTCAAAGCTTCAATCGATAGTAATATGACGATGTACTTGAACAATTAGCCTGGATTGTTTTCTATCAAATCAAGAAAGATTTCTCCAACCGAGTTTCGGAAGTCAAAAATACGAAAATATGGCAATCTCGCATATGTACTCAGATTAGGGTAGATTTTAAACTACGCAGACAATGTAAAACTTTTAGTTTTTTCATGATTTTCGGTGATAATCTCACCTCAAAATCTACATTTCCCCACGAGCTACATCGTTTTGGGATCCGAAACCAGGCTGCACCGTATCAGTGGGCGCAAATCTTTAGGGGAGGGTTTAAAACTTTCTAGGTCGCCTAAAACTCACGCGTAACACGTCGTACACGTTTAAGGTACGCGTCAAGGACCTAATTGCAGAAAATTTAAAGTCATTATCACCAGCGGTGGGTTCCGGTGGTCACACATTGACCTCTGGCACCACACTGCCCCACTTACGATTTCGCGGTTTCGCTTTTTCAATCTAGAGACCTTCCCTGAGATTTTGATTAAAAAAAAAAAAAAAAAAAAAAAACAAACGAAGAAAAAAAAAAAAAAAAAAATCGAGTTGTCATCAGAGACATTAACACACCGTGTATGAAGTTAATACTATACCCGTACACTGCTGTTCAAGTTTCAAAATGTGAGCTAAATCCAAGAAAACGAATGAAGCAATCACTAAAACAAATAAAAAAAAAAACCAAACGCACTAACCTGTAATTAGCAAGAACATGAAGGAAATTAGAAGATTTTTAAGTTTCATCTCCTCGAGAATGGAATTTTTAATTAGTGTTTACAGCAATCATATCCATGTTAAAGGTTGCATACCACAACAAGAAAATATTGAAATCCTTCGCGTCCCAGTTTTCCGCACAAAAGAACGTAACTACATGTCAATGTTGCCAAATTTCCCATGGAAAATTGCACAGACCTAAACCAGGATAATTTTTGGAATATCTAACTAAAAATCTCACTGCTTATTCCTCGGATTTTAAGCAAAAATCAGAAAAATATTGGATGAAATTGCATAGGCAGGTACATTTTTATAAAATAAAACGATTGTTTGAGTCAAACCGTGGAATGGAGTTCCGTTCTTTCGTTTGGAAGACGACAAAATGTAGTTTCGAGACAAACTCCCTTTCATGGTTCATGACAGTCATGAGAGCCTTAAATTGTGCAAAGAAACGTACTTTAGCTTGCGGCACTTTTTTGGCACATACATTAACTGATCAACTCAGATACTTGGTGGGATTTTAGATAATAATTTCTTAGATTCCTCCTGAGGGCTAGTTATTGAAACTGATAGACAATAAGCTCACAAATCAACAGGCAGAGAGAACAAAGGGAATATGAGCGACTCTATTGGTCGAAACGGGTAGTAGTCAAAGGCTATACTGCGGCAAGTTATGGACTAACGGTATATACAGGGTCGATCTCGTGGGTTACAGTCTATTACTTACTTGTCTAGTTTGTCCATTGCAACCAACCGTCTCCATTTTTCCTTTGTCTTTTTTGTCTATCGATTTCAAACACCATCCTTCCCACTAGTAACCTGATACAAAAAAATAGCATAAAAAGATTCAACTTATGACAAGTATCACACCTGCGCAACAGTTTCTCCCGAGAAGTGTGTTCCTTGTTAAAATGGACGCGGTCACACACTGAAGATCATAGCAAATATGTAACCACTCTACTCCAATGATAGAAGTCAAAGTGTCAATTTGCGATTTTTCATTTCCTTGAATACAGTTGAGTACTTGATGATCGACATTTTTTTGAAATCTGTACCTTCTAATTTTTCTAAAAATACAGAATACTCCGAATTTTGAGCGATGACGTTATAGCTTGTTCTCTTCGAGAGATTTCGAAACAAGATGATGAAAGTGTGTGCGGGGGGGGGGGGGGGGGGGGGGTTATGCCGAAAGGGAAGATTTCGAAACAAGATGATCAAAGTGTGTGCGTACTTTTACCAAAAATTCATCGCTCAATGAGACACGTAACTTGAGCACTCCAAATTTAATTTACGGTGAGGGATAACGAAATTTGCTTTGGATGCTTGATTACTGAAAAACCAACTTTAGACGTCACGTTAGGATTTAAAATATGACTTCTGGTGGATGAAAATGTAATGAGATTAGGTGCTCGCGTTAACGACGACACCTTAAGCGCGCTTAATCCAACTGCTGGGCCGTAGTCCGCTACGCTTATTCGTATAAGCGAGAGCACAGCGGACTCACTCAAAACTCCTTCAATAAGTTGGATATGGAATTTGATCTCCTGGGAGTTAAAATAGTTGCTCTTGGTGACACGCGACGGCGTGCGGCTCCCGCTTCTGTCTGTTGGCTCTCTTCCTGAACTGTATACATTTATATCTACTGTAATTTTACATGCGCACAGTGGATCGAGTCAATAGGAGAGGTCGGACAAAATTTGGAAACTTTAACCGCTTATAACTCCCTTTACACTAACTTTGAGGTTCTAAAAGTGGTTCCATTGGTTTCCTCGTGAAATTCTCTTCCATTAGCACCCCTTATAATTTAAACGTGACGAAATCAACATCAAAATTTGCAGTTTCAGTCAAAAATTTCATGTACGACCTCTGTAATTGACTCGATCCACTGTGATGCGCCACAAGACTCGTCACTTTTCTTTAAGGACAAATTTTTGGCAGAGAAGCCAAACATTTTCATTTTTAGACTTCATCCAATCAGGGGCGGACTGGTAGTCGAAAAGTTAGGAGGAGACCTAAATGTAAGGGCCCCTCCTGTCGTTCGGGGGCCCTCCCCCGGTAAAGTTTGAAAATTTCACACTTTTTAAACACGTAGATATTATTGGAATTCAGGATTCTACAGTGCTTGAACATCAAAATAATCCTTTCTCAGGATTCATCGGGGGTCCCTTCATCACAAATAATTTTGGCAACCTTCCATTTCTCTTAGACACAAATTTTCAAAGAATTCGGGGCCTTTTAGTGCTTAAAAAGGATAAGGAAATTACAACATTACGGGAAAAAAACGATAACTCGAAAAAAAATTGGCCGAGGGGGCGATCGCCTCCCCGCCCTCATGGCCAGTCCGCCCCTGGCGACACAGGAAAGCCGAGAAACCAAGCGGGGACGCTACTTCAATATTCAACTTCCATCGCCTCGCTAAGGCGCAGGGAAACAACTATTTGAACACTTCGGAACGCGTCAAGCATCATGCTTCAATTGAAGGCGTTTGCGAATCTTCTGTATTTACAAGACGAGACTTTTCAAATTTGTTTGCATTATATTGTAGATTTGAGTTCCTTTTATTATTTAGTTATATTACTCCTACTGCTTAATATTAAATTATTCTGCAAGAACTATCCATTTGCGAAATACAAACCTGGCTTTAGCGCCCTTAAACTATACGGCCTGAACGGTCGAGAGTGCAGTAACGGCACAGGAAAGCCAAAAAACCAAGCGGGGACGCTGCTTCTATAATAAACATCCATCGCCTTACGAAGGTGCAGGGATACAACTATTTGAATTCCCCGGATCGCGTGAGGTATCACGCTCAATTGAAGGCGTTTACGAATCGTCTGTATTTACAAGACGAGATTTATCAAATTGTTTTGCATTATTTTGTAGATTTGAGTTCCTTTTATTATTTAGTTTGATTGTTCCTGCTTTTTTATTTTTAATTATTCTGCAAAAATTATCTGTTTGCGAAATACAACCCTGGCTTTAGCGCCCTTAAACTACGGCCTTAACGGTCGAAACTACAATACCGGCACAGGAAAACCGAAAAACAACGCGGGGACGCTCCTTCAATATTAAACATCAATCGCCTTGCTAAGGCGCAGGGATCTTCTATATTTACATGACGAGATTTTCCAAATTTGTTTGCATTATATTGTAGATTTGAGTTTTTTTTTTTTTTTTATTTAGTAATATTATTCCTGATTCTTAATTTTTAATTATTCTGCACCAATTATTTTTCTGCGAAATACAATCCTGGCTTTAGCGCCCTTAAACTGCGGCCTGAACGGTCGAAACGGCAGTCAGTCAGGGGGCATACGTAACAAAACATATGTCCCGTGTGCAGATTCGTGAAGGCATATTGTGTGATACAATCTCTTCGTTTTGATGTCTAGAAAAAGAAAATCGATGATGGTCATCTCAAATTTCATACAAACCCCCCCAAATTCAAGATGGCGGCCAAGATGGCGGTTTTGGGGTGAAAAAATTCATCCAATCAGGGGCGAACTGGTAGTCGAAAAGTTAGGAGGAGACCTAAATGTAAGGGCCCCTCCTGTCGCTCGGGGGCCCCTCAAAGAAGGTCCGGGGGCCCTCCCCCGGTAAATTTTGAAAATTTCACACTTTTTAAACACGTAGATATTATTGGAATTCAGGATTCTACAGTGCTTGAACTTCAAAATAACCCTTTCTCAGGATTCATCGGGGGTCCCTTCATCACAAATAATTTTGGCAACTTTCCATGTCTCTTAGACACAAATTTTCAAAGAATTCGGGGCCTTTTAGTGCTTAAAAAGGATAAGGAAATTACAACATTTAGTCAGGGGGCATACGTAATCCCGTGTGCAGATTCGTGAAGGCATATTGTGTGATACATCT
Organism: Bemisia tabaci; assembly: GCF_001854935.1. Taxonomy (NCBI): domain Eukaryota; kingdom Metazoa; phylum Arthropoda; class Insecta; order Hemiptera; family Aleyrodidae; genus Bemisia; species Bemisia tabaci. The sequence continues at coordinate 1,657,741 of NW_017547320.1, forward strand.
ATCTCTTCGTTTTGATGTCTAGGAAAAGAAAATCGATGATGACCATCTCAAATTTCATACAAACCCCCCCCCCCCCAAATTCAAGATGGCGGTTTTGGGGTGAAAAAATTTAAAGTTTGCAAATACGTCGTGTCGGGTGTCGATTCTTATGTATTTTTGATCGTAGAATCCGAATTTTCAGTCAAAAGTTAGCCCAAAGGTCATCTTAAGGCCAAAATCCAAGATGGCGTCCAAAAATACCTCTTACGGGTACTAATTTGCCTATTCGGGTCTACATGCATTGTGAGGTATCAATTATTAGGTTTTCAGGGTCGTAGAGTCCGAAAATGAGGTCCATTTTCCGCTGCAGCTCTCAAGAAGCCCTAATATCAAAGATGGCGCCCAAAATGGCCACCGGTCTTGCGGATGAAACTGTCGTTCAGGGCAGCTATAACAAACATTACGTTCAAAGTTAAGTTTCTTGGGTCAAGAAGTTCGAATAGGAGATCAGATGTTTACTCCTACAAAAAATTAAGCCTCCTAAAAATAATTTGAAACCCTGGTTTCCCTCACCCCTGCCCAGCCACCCCACCGCTTCCTCATCAGTTGCCTCTTCATCAGGTTCCCTGTCTCCTGCATAAAACATCTTGTTTGGAGCTGCCATTTCATAATTTTGGAGAAATGACGCATGCATGTTAATCTAGCAAACGCTTAGTTTTTCTGGCTCAGACTTATGTCTGTAATGAGTGAGGCACCAAATGAGAGATGCAATATGAGCTCAGCAGATGACGACTCTATCGCCCTCTTTGCGCAGGTAATACCACCCGGATATGACTATGTTCTATGTCGTTTTGCCTTTTAACCAATATTACACTTTTTCTAGCAATGAATTTTTAGTTTTGGATAAGGCTAACATTCTCAGCGCGATGATAGTAGAACTCTCATTTTCGTTTCAATGTTGCATTTTTCTCAATTTTTACCGATGATATGTGGTAATGCCGCCCCAAGATGGGAGTCTCTATAGATACATACATGTATTAAAAAAAATAATGATGGATATGTGCATTTATATGATCACTAATCATGTGATCGTAACGTATGAAGAATCAAGGGTTTTGAGCTTTGCTGAATGTACTCTACGAAGAACAGCCTCCAAATACTGAAATAATTACGCGGTTTTCTGTGCTGTTAAGCAATAAAATATGGCAACACCGGTTTTTTTTTTTGGGGGGGGGAGGCTTTAATCCATTAATTTTTTGGAGGAAAGTTATGACCAGCTGCGTACATTTTCCACCAAGGAATATATTTCTGGTTTAAGATGAGTCGCCCTTTTTATGCCATTTTAAATAATGATGAAAAACAAGAAAATTCTAAGAAGATCGTTTTAACTCCGAACGCAAGGTTTGCCATCAACGAAAATTGGCTAAAGTGACTATCTTACATCCTTAATGAACGTACTTGAAGGACAATAATCTCCTCCGATAATGGGATCGTTATGAAATAGTGTCACGTCGAATGTAAAAAAACCCGCATTTTTCGCCAAAATCGGCCTTTAGTCTCATGTTTAGGCCAGTATTAGACCCCTAGATGGACCGAAAATGACCAAATCATGATACATTCCGCAAACTTTAGACTTTAAATGAGCAAACCATCGTAGAATCGGAGAATTTCAGGGTATGGGCCCAACAACGGCCCTTATCGAACCCCCTCCTTTGGCAAATCCCTTAATATCGGTCATTCACCAGTCTGCGCCTCTAACTGGCAACAATGTCGGCAGCCATTTTCGATTCGGAGGCTTAATTTTTTGTAGGAGTAAACATCTGATCTCCTATTCGAACTTCTTGACCCAAGAAACTTAACTTTGAACGTAATGTTTGTTATAGCTGCCCTGAACGACAGTTTCATCCGCAAGACCGGTGGCCATTTTGGGCGCCATCTTTGATATTAGGGCTTCTTGAGAGCTGCAGCGGAAAATGGACCTCATTTTCGGACTCTACGACCCTGAAAACCTAATAATTGATACCTCACAATGCATGTAGACCCGAATAGGCAAATTAGTACCCGTAAGAGGTATTTTTGGACGCCATCTTGGATTTTGGCCTTAAGATGACCTTTGGGCTAACTTTTGACTGAAAATTCGGATTCTACGATCAAAAATACATAAGAATCGACACCCGACACGACGTATTTGCAAACTTTAAATTTTTTCACCCCAAAACCGCCATCTTGGCCGCCATCTTGAATTTGAGGGGGTTTGTATGAAATTTGAGATGGCCGTCATCGATTTTCTTTTCCTAGACATCAAAACGAAGAGATTGATGTATCACACAATATGCCTTCACGAATCTGCACACGGGATTACGTATGCCCCCTGACTAAGTAGCGGCACCGGAAATCCGAAAAACAACGCGGGGACGCTACTTCAATATTTAGCTTCCATCGCCTTGCGAAGGCGCATGGATGCAACTATTAGATATCTCCGGAACGCATGAGGGATCACGCTTCACTTGAAGGCGTTTAAGAATCATCTGTATTTACATGACGAGATTTCCCAAAATTTTTTTGCATTATATTGTAGATTTTAGATCCTTTCATTATCTAGTTAAATTACTCCTACTCCTTAATTTTCAAATATTCTGCAAACACTAACCATTTGCGAAATACAACCCTGGCTCTAGCACCTAAACTACGGACTTAACGGTCGAAACTGCAGTAGCGGCACAGGAAAACCGAAAAACAAAGCGGGGACGCTAATTCAATATTAAACTTCCATCGCCTTGCTAAGGCGCAAGGATGCAACTATTTGAACTCTCCTGAACGCGTGAGGTATTACGCTTCAATTGAAGGCGTTTATGAATCGTCTGTATTTACATGACGAGATTTTCCAAATTTTTTTTTTAATTAGTTATATAATTCCTGATTCTTAATTTTTAATTATTCTGCACCAATTATTTTTCTGCGAAATATAATCCTGGCTTTAGCGCCCTTAAACTGCGGCCTGAACGGTCGAAACTGCAGTAGCGGCACAGGAAAGCCAAAAAATCAAGCGGGGACCCTGCTCCTATATTAAATACTAGCAGTCAACCCGCGCTTCGCGCGGCGATATTGCAGGAAATAAATCGGAATATCTCATAATATATGCGTATAACTTTTAATTCACTGATTTTATTTGGATCGCTGGAAAATTAATGTATATTCTATAATTTAGGACTGAGTCAGGGAAATATTAGGTTCGTTAAAAAGTAACCATCCCTAGTACCGTGTGATACTATTGTTAACGAAAAGTTTTTGTATTTGTAAAAGAGGTTTTTGAATGAAGCGACCCGAATAACTTTTGATGAGCTAGATGTAACGGTTGTATCGCAGCTCTTGCACTTCTGTTCGATATTGTCAAGAATCATCTGAATTTTAAAAAAGTGTCCGCTTGTTGGATACCCAATATGCTCATTCATGCATACAAGTAGAAGCGCATGAAAGCTTTAGCAGACATTTTGGAGATGAACAAAGAATTAGATGAAGAATTTATGACTTAAATCACGGCACTTTAATTACGGGATGACCTTAATTACGGCAACTATGTATTGTCCATGAGATGCAGATGGACCCATTTCCTTAGCTCATCAAAAGTTATTCGAAGATCAATTTTATCAGCCACTCGTACGACCCTCGTTTCTAGTGACCCGTACACTGGAAGAAAGTTCTGTTGTCACAAACCAAAATTACTGGTTGTATTTCGCAACCACACTCAAAATCATTTCTTCCGAATCACTTCTTCTCTTGTATCAGCGACCCGTACGTGCTTCGCACGTATGAAACATACAATCAGAGAACACAGGATGTCTTACTATACGACATTATATTGCGGCATTACTGTTATGATGCATTATAATGGATTATAGATTTTAGATTATAATGGATTTCCCACGTGGGAATGAAATGTTGCAGAATGAATTGAAAATCATGTTGGCAAAATGTATTACAAAAATAGTATAACATGTAGGTACTTAACATAAAGGTAATACAAATTAAATGATTACAGCGTGTATATTTTATTACATTTTCGGTATATTATAATCATTTTTGTCATTTTTGGAAATTTTGATCGTTTGAAATCTGATAGTTTGAAATTTGATTTTGTCTATTTGTGAAATACAGCCTTTTAAAGGTCGCCCGCTTAGCCCTCATGAGATGCATGTGGGACATTACGGGTGGGTGATATCGTTCGATCTCTCAGGCAATTTCAAAAAACTACTTCTTTCCATGATATTCATTCAGAGGGAAATTTATTCAATCAATTTTCCAACGAATTACACAAAAATATCACTTCCATGGGCGTGCAAAACTCTGAGGAGATCAAAATTTTTCGTGTTAAAAATGACCTTATACTACTAAACGGCCAAAAACATCTACTTCGCCGGCCTTTGCCGGGTCTCAAGCGGTCATTTCTAGTTAGTACTAATCCTAGACATGATGTAGAGACAAATATCTTTTGCCGGTTTTTGCCTATTTGTGAAATACAGCCTTTTAATGTCGCCTGCTCAGCCCTCATGAGTACTGGATGTGCCTACTACTATGAAGTACTTACTTTCATATTATTCCCTCTGATAATTGAACTCTTGCCATTGTATTTCATGCAAAACTGCATAGTGATATTCAGTGGGAATGTCTTTCCAATTTTGTTTAGAAGTCAACATGCAATGAGGAAAATTACACGAAACGCTGTAAAAGAGGTTTTGCGAATCGATACGTAGCTCTGTATAGTATGGATAAAGATGCACAATCCTCGATCTTTTGCAAAGTAAATTTTTAAAAGAATAAATTATAATATTTTCGTCAATTGAAACAGATGTAGGTAAAATTTGACGTCTAAATATTTCAAAAATAAAAGAATAAAAGTTGTTATTCGACACTATTTTGACCATTTCATAAAATATTAATTGTTATAACAATATTTAATTTTTGTTTCGTTGCAAATTGTTTTAAAATAAGTTAATCGCAGCAGGTTAGTATTTCTAACCTCATATCATCAGTGCAACTACAGAAACGTTAATCTCGGTTTGCGACGTCGCAGACTTGCCGTCATAATTCATTTTTTAATTGGAAACGTACTGGATTTCGAGGCCAATTACACCGCTCAACATGGGTTCTGTCCTTCGAACCAAGCCAAATTCTGATATGGAATTCCGAAAATCCCCATAATAACGTCAGGAAAATTCATAGAGTACATAGAGTCGTAATGTAAGTGGGAGAGCTGGCGCCTCTTTTAAGCATTTTCCATGTCCCGAATTCCGAGACTCCTGTGTGACGCCGGGTCACTTTTTCGATACACAATCGATTGTTTGCGATACACGGGTA
>NW_017547320.1:1663581-1685126 GCF_001854935.1 Bemisia tabaci
GGGCCAATTACGCGCGCAGCTAAAGGTATCCGACGGCCACCCGGCAACGGCCGCGTCAGGAAATATACCCGCACTGCTACGTCTCTCTTTCCAACACACACGGGCTTACGGGAATATCCGCGACTTCCGACCGCGGTTACTCGCGAACGGACGGGCGGATCGCGAAAAGAAAGCTTATTGCACCCCTCGGGGACAGTACCCGTCGAACGGCTAAGTTCGCACCGATTCCGACCGGTGGGAGCGGGGAGGCGAGCGTGATGGATCAGTGTATGATCAATGTATTTCCCTTTTATTAGTTAGATAGATAGTAGAGCAGTGGTCGAGTTCAAAACCACTCACAACTTAATTTTTTCCAATTTTTTTTCCAATTTTTAATTTGTGGGTTGGTTCCTTTCTGCTTAACTCAGTCCAAATGGTAGCGGCAAATGCGGCCGCTGGGAAGACGGGGTCCTCCATTCGGCGACGGATTCGCGCGCATCTGAGGCGCTGGAGTGGGGATGATGCAACGAGGGGTGGCCCTGGCCAGGGAGCCGTCTGGAGACGGAGGGAGAGGGGGGTCTCCCTAGGAATAATGCCGCAATCACACGCTGAGCAGCTGCATGTTGAAGTCAACAGTCATCGCTAAACGGCTGAAATTTCGCCAATTCGAGTTATTTTCATCCAAATTTGTATCAAATCTACTCGAATAATTCAGACAAATCCTATATTAGTCCGATGGTTGCTCAGAATCGTTGCTGAATTTTGCGCGTGTATTTTACGCAGTAGAGGGAGTTGTTGGTTTTTGTCACAGGTATTGAAATTCCTACAACTTGTTCATTTCTTAAACTTATAAATTTCTTATGCATATTCGGCTTACTCATTAGGGATGGCTGGATTTCGTACACTTTCCTCTTTTTTACTCATATCTTTCAGCCATCACCTTAAATCACCCATTACTTTAATTACTGAACTTGCAGCTGATAGCTCCACTGATTATAGCCAGCCAATAGCGTGTAGACTTGTTGTCTCACCATCTGTGACGTCAGCAAGTCTATAAAAGTTTGTGCTGCCCATTTCTCATGGTCCTTCTACCATCTGACCCGTACTAGTACGCTGTGCCCTTTTTCGCCCTTTTGGCACATTTTTTAGTGTGACTACTCTTTGTAATTCTGTAACTTCAAAATTCTTCAATACAATCTTTTCGGCCCTTCAAATATATTCTTATTCTTGCTCTCCCACAATCTTTGCTCTCCCACAACTTTTTAGTAAAAACTCTAAACTTATGACAGTTTTTATCTCGGATCCCTCCAGTCATCGTTGCGCTTGCCGTCTCGCGAGTTATTTTGCGTGTTTTGCTTGTTTCTAGTTCCTAATGATGACTCGTTTCATGTTGTTACTTCTATCCATTCATGTAAGTAGCTTTATTTTTCGTACCCATTACAAATATGCGCGGGGGATCTCATTAAGTACTGCAGCTTATTACTTGTTAGCAAACCAGTGGCGTGGCGTGAATTGCGATATATCGATTGTATGCCATTTAAACCTATGGAAAAAGATCGATAAATAGGGTGTTCGCAGCGAACACCTTCTTATCGATTCTTTACCATAGCTTTACTCACGTGCATTACTCACAGGAACGTGTCGTGCCCCGCGATGGACTGTTTACATCAACATCAGTATGAATGAAAACTTAAGGGCAATGTTTCTTTTACGTCAGCAGCAGCGCTGCTATATCAACATCAGCGTGGATTTAATCGCAAGGACGATCCTGCATTCATGAGTACAGCGGAGCTGTTATTTCGACAGTAGCCTGCAGTAGCCACTGCTAAATTGAAAGCAGCGTGGATGTCAATCCAAAGGAAACCGGCATTTACGCCAGCAGCTGCGCTGCCAGTATAATAGACTATATTTGATGTAGGTTCAGCAGATTTTGCTGTCAGTTTTAAATTTTTTTTCTATCGATCTGACAGCAAATCGTCAGTTATTATGACAGACAAATGTGATGTCATTTCACTAGTCGGGTCTCTGTGCCGTTTTTAACAGCCAAACGATATATTACTTTAGCAGTTGTGACAATTAAAATGACTGTCCTTTTTTTCCATGTGGTGTTCGGAGAATTTTTTTTATCGCTCAGCATCTTTTTGTAGGGAGCGAGTCCAATAATGTTACCTTATATTAACGACTCAGGCAACTTAACCAGCTTCAAAGGTAAGCTGGTTGCGTTAGAGACAAACTGAATGGGACTTTGAGCAGAATTTCCTGTCCATTTGCTCGTTGTAATTTTGAGGCGTAACTGTACATTTAACATTGTACGCAACATTTTAAGGTTTAAGAAGAGACAGACTTTGAGCTTCCTCTCTTTTAATCTTTTCCCTTTTTAACTTTAGAGAGGCTGTCATTACGTTGTTCTTCCTCTTTTCATCTTTTTTTTTTTTACTGGAGCAAAATAATTTTAAGGCAAGAACACATAGACTGGAACATAATCGCACGCGAATATGTTTTTACATCCTTCGAATCAGCTGTCCCTTTAAACGATAAAGATTTACTGTGCGACTTGTTTCCTCATTTCTTTTCAGACACTTAATGCCCTTCTGATGCCCGAAGATGAAGCGCAAACAGACGACGGAAATAAATCCCACTTACCACCCCTTACGGTAAGCAAACTTCCATTTTTGACATTCATTTTGAACATGTAGGAGCCACCAGGGACGATATTTGTAGAAAGAACGTTGTGGTTATTTTGGTGATCCTCTTCTCTATAACCTCACTCAGTAACAATAAGAGCAATTTTTGTAAAAATCAACAAAAATGTTGCGAGGCTTTTTTTTTTTTTCTTTTTGTTACATATGTGAACTTCAAAATCATCCTGAAGCAGCTAGCTCAACTCTGTCCTTGCTTCTTTACAAGCTAACATGCAACAAACTTCAACTATTTTAACACGTAATACTTAGTCCTAATATCGGAGCACGTCTTGTTTTGGTGGTAAACATTACCTCAAATTTTTCCTCCCTGAGTCAAAATAAGCGGAATTCACAACTCCGTCCCCATGTAACATTTTATGAGGGACACATATGAGGAATCGGGACTGAGTTGTGGAAAGTCCGTATTGACAAGAATAGTTTATGCTCTCAAAAGAGCAAGAAGGAATTTTTTAGGGGAATTTTTAGGAATAAAACGAGATAAATCTTTACTGCATACACTGGGATAATCTCAATAAAGCGGGATAAACTAGGATAAATCGTGACTCATTGCGGCACATGGGGAGGGGTGGGTGGGAGATATGACGGATCCGCAAGAAATGGAATAAAACTCGGTACATCATGATGAAACTGAACAGACGTATGAAAACAAGGATAAAATGGTATCCCCCCACAGGTCAGAAAAGAAGAAGAAATCATGAAGTAACATGCTTACTCGAAAGACAAATAAGGGCTTTTTTTCAAACGGGAACATAGGTTCACTGTTGAAAATCGATGATTTACTCTGAGTATCGCGCGACTTTCGCGCCGTGCTCTGATTGAATAGATCAGAGCGTGAATACCACCAACGACGGACGAATAAGTATTTGAGGTACCTCAAGTAGCGTGAATTTAGCGATGTCTGAAATGAGCGCCAAATGGCAAAGTGGTTGCGCACTCGCCTATCACCGCCGCGACCTGAGTTCAAATCCATGCTGCGGCAGTTCCTTACGTTTGCCTGTCAGATTTTGACTCCCGCCAGAGCGCGAAATTCGCGCCGGATCCGGAATCCATGCACTCAGAGTAACAGGTGGTCAAAAAAGCAACTGAGTAATAAGCATGAATTTCGCGCCGGGATTTTTAACAGTCTTACCAATAAGAAGACTTTTAGAAAAACAAGGTAAGAAGATGAAAAGAGAAATAAAAAGAAAAGTCTGAGTGGTAAAAGAAAGTCCCATAAGCCATCTCTGACGAGAACCGGAATTTTACCACCGCCAAACTCAAAATTGGGCCGCTCTACCGGCAAATGAAAGCCAACGTATTTATTTCCTCGTTTATCTATTCATTCCCGAGACATTTTTTTGTAAATTCCACGGTGTAGCCGTTCATCGCGCCTTTCATTCCAATTCCGCTTTTCTTTTTATTAGTTAACCCTAGTCTGCCTGAGTGGGGTCGGATTGACCCCACGGGAGTTTCAACTCTTTGCCATTTCTCGTGGTATGCACGAAATTTTTTGTCCTTCACAAATAGCTCTACAAAAACATCTAGGAACACGTTTTTGAAGGGGGGAAAAAAAAAATGTGCATGAGAGATCAAAAAATTCACGAGTACCCCTAGAAAGCTTGAGCGGGGTCAGATATCCTAATAACATATATTTTACCATTTAGCATCACAAAAGCTTTCTTTGAAGGTGTATTCATTTTTCTCTTTTTAATTTGTTTCAGAAACTTATAAAACAAGCAAAATGTTTCAGATTTTTTTCGTTTTCAGTATTTAGTAGCCCTACGTTTTTTTTTGCTCATGCTGAGAACAACATGGCAACACGTGTATGATAAAATGGTTGCATACCCTGCGCCGTGTTTTTTAAAACTTAGATATGCTTTATGGTTAAGGCCTGTAAGGTTAGTGCACTGATATTAACTAAAAACATGAAAAAAACATAGCCAACTAATTGATTTTCAGCTGGGGTCAAATTGACCCCGCTCAGGCTTTCTCGTTGGTTCAGAGGCTTAGGCAGACTAGGGTTAATTTTGATTTCCGATCGTAACTTGGCAATAAGTCTAGAACTTAATTGTTAAAATCTGTTTTTACCACTTGGCTTTGGCAACGCCTCTCAGCTTATGAAAAGGTATGACAACTTAAATTATTGGGCTTGTATGGTTCTGTATTTGATCTCATTCAACTGATGCTATGATTCTTGAATGGTTTCAATGCCTTAATTTTCTGCACTGCTTGGCAACGCATAGGTACAGAAATTTAAGATTTTCAGCACCTTCTGGCAGCGATTCACCCCAAAAATTCTTTCCCTTGCGTCTATCGTTAGGCCTTTGTCTCCACGGGACGTTTTCATGGGATTTTTCCCAAGTTCGAATCGCAGGTATGAAACTTCTGGGATTTTTCCCAGTTACCGTCTCCACGGGATGGGGCTCATACAGTCCTGCGACTAGTTTGCGCGGGAAGATAAATTAGTTAAAGTCGAGTATTTAACCGGGATTAAAATAATAATTGCACTCACTTGACAATTAGACACATTATTTTAACCAAACAAACATGAAAAATGTAATGAATAAAATATCGCACAATTCGTTTTCACTTCTTCTTCTCTCAGTGGGTCCTAGGGTTACAAGTACCATACTTGGTACTGGGAAAAATATTGATTAACTCAATATTTTTCCCAACTTCGTAAGTGGGATTTTTCCCTGGGACAAATCTCGCGAAACGGCTCGTGGAGACAAGGCCTCACAGTAACCGTTTAATATCATTTATATTCCACTCCTGCAATTTGTCCAATACTGTGCATGTGATCCTGGCTGCATCATGTTTCTCGAAGAATATGCCGCATCCATTCTTAAAATTAGTCCAATCTTTGTCTGTTGTTGCAGGTTGCTGGTGTCAACGTGGAGCACAAAGAATCACGTTTCCTGAACACCGAATTTTTTATGGATACGGTAGAGTCGAGGTATTTCGTCGACAAGTCAAATTTAATTCGCACATTTTTCGATTTCCGGGGAAATGAGCATGTGGTTCTCCATGGACCCAAGCGATTCGGGAAAACTGTCAACATGAATATGATTCAAGAGTTCGTCGAAATAGAAACGGACGAGAATGGTCACACAGCCGACAGAAGCAACCTTACTAAGTGGAATGTGTTTAAAAAACTTGCCATTGGGCAGGATAAAGAAGTCTTCAGAGAGTACTTTGCTGCATTTCCTGTTCTTCATTTGGTATTCGATATGACTTTTACCTCATACAATGATTTTCTAGACAAGTTTGCGATCGTGATCAAAAAAGAATTTAAAAGGCAAGGAAGTAGGCACTTCTTCAAAGGCGGTAATTACGTATCTCCTAAGCCGGCATTCGCGAATGACCCTGAACTTGTGAGAATATATAAAAAGTATACGATAGACCCAGAAAATCTATCCAAAGTGGAACTATTTGTCGCAGGATATGAATTGGCTTTTCTGCTCTACAGGAGATTCAGAAGACGGGTCATTGTACTCATTGATGAATACGATGCGCCGATAACACAAGCAACGCTCAATCCTGATATTTCAAACGATGATGCTGAAAAAATCATTACGTTTCTCACCACATTTTTGAAGAGTTTAGTAAAACCTAGCAGAGCGGGTGTTATCGAGCGTTCACTGCTTACTGGCATCACCACAGTAGGGAGTACAAGTAGTATTGGAATCAATAATCTACAGTTTTGCCGAATATTTGATGATCCAAAAATTGCCCCGTATTATGGATTTACACGGGAAGAAGTCATACATCTTACCAAAAATTTTCGGTCGAAGATAAGATTGACGCAATTACAGATTATTACGATGGCTTCAAAACAGAAAAAGGCTCATCCATGTTTTGCATGGAGTCGGTGATTAGTTTTTTGGATTCAGGAAAAATTATCCCATACTGGGACCCTTTCGGTCGTTATTTTGATTCTCTTTTCGAGTATGAGCACTTGGGCGGCTATCTTGATGCAAACATGGATAAAGTAATTACCATTAATATCGAAGACTTAATAGAGAAAGAAGATTTTCTCTTGCTCAAAAAGTATATTAAACGTAAAAATTTTACAGAAGATCGTTATCCCACCTTCAACTTGATCTTACAAATGCTTGTAGAAGAAGGAGCATTTACAATTGTACGACGCTTCGGTTGGAAAAATGCTCACATTAAAATCCCAAACCTCGAGGTTAAAGAGCAACTTTTTGACAAAATGTATACAACAGAATTTTTATTAAAAAAATTCATGATCTCAAAAGATATACTTGAAAAATACACACGCAGTGCAATCATTATAGAAAATGACAACAGCCGATTCATCGAATTTAAAAATTCCATTAGTGCGCTGTTAAACCAAACGAAACCATTGAATGAAGCCGACATGCAAGGTGCTTTGTGCGGAGTACTACAAAGTCACGCATCCATAGTAAGCAAGTCGGGGATACTTTATGTAAGTAAAGGAGGTCGGGTGAAAAACGTCCCTAAAAAACAAAGTAAATCCGAGAACCACGATATGTCCGAATTAACAACGTCAAAATATGACTGCTTATACGTCTTGAGAAACCTGCGATCGGGAGATGTTGGTATATTACTCGAACTGAAGTATAAAAAGGAATCGTCGATGCTAGCATTGACTCAAATTCTCGATCGTCAATATTACAAAACATTCGACCAAGATTTAAAAAAACGGAATATCTTTAATATAACAACAGAAGTTTTAATTGGAATTCATTATGATCCTACGGCTAATAAAACATCGCTAAGTTATCTGTGGAACGATCGAGATCTGGAGAAAGCTCAGCACGTGTAGTTGGTGTGTACGTATCCACGGTTCTATTTAAACAGTTTTAATTTTTCTGGAGACCTGTAGTGTTTTGTTCTAGATAAAAATTTTAAGGAAGGTCTCTAGATTAAAACAGCGGGGCGCATTTTCGAGATCTTCGATATTGAAGGCTAAAGTGGTGGCAGAGGCCCATATGTGTGACCGCAAAAATTCACGGCTGGTGGAATCAAATTAAAATGTCACGTATGTTGGTCTTAAAACACAAAAAAAAAAAATGAGATCGGTAAAAATATTATCACCGCTATAATATATATGTATTTAGATGTATTTATTTAAAAATTATTACTTTTTTAACTTAGGAGTGTTTTTTAAAAAAATTGTTCTAAACTTTTTTAATTTTTTTCAGTTTTAACTCTTTTTAAAATGTTAACGTCTTAATTATTTTTAAAATTTTCCTAATTAATTTTTAATTCTTTTCAAACGTTTTTACTCCTTTCCTATCAATTTTTGTATCTGCTAATTTATATTTTTTGTATCATTTCAACTTTAATTATTTTTTTACATCCATAGCTATAATTTTTAATTTTAATGCGTTCCATTTTTTTTGTTTTTTTAAAGAAACATAACTTTTAAAACTTTATTTACATGTTGATTGATTAAAAAAGAATAATAAAAGAATTAAGTATCGGATTCAAATTTAAAGACAAAATCATCATTTGCTGGCAAAATTACTCCAATGGGGGCCCTGAAATGGCATAATTACGCCCCTCAGACTTTCGCGTGCAGGTAGTGTAGTGGTTCAGTCGCTAGGTCGATCTCCGAAGTTAAGCTATGTCTGCCGTAGTTAGTATTTAGATTGGAGACCGCATGGGAACGAGCGTTGTCCACTGAAGATTGAGAAAATTGAACAAAAAAAAAACAAAAAAACAAAAAAACTCGAGTTGTCATCAGAGACATTAACACGAACCGTGTATGAAGTTAATCATATACCCGCATACTGCTGCTCAAGTTTCAAAATGTGAGCTAAATCCAAGAAAACGAATGAAGCAAATAAGCAATCACTAAGAAAAAAAAAAAAAAAAGAAAAAAAAATGCACTAACCTATAATTAGTAAGAACATGAAGGGAACTAGAAGATTTTTAAAAGCTTCATGAGTCTTTCATCTCCTCGAGAATGGAATTTTTAAATAGTGTTTACAGCAACTATATCCATGTTAAAGCTTGCATACAACAAGAAAATATTGAAATCCTTCGCGTCCCAGTTTTACGCACAAAAGGACGTATCTACATTTCAATGTTGCCAAATTTCCCATGGAAAATTGCACAGACCTAAACTGTGCAATGAAACGTACTTTAGCCTGCGGCACTTTTTTGGCACATACAGTAACTGATCAATTTAGATATTTGGTGGGATTTCAGGATTTTAGATTATAATTTCTTGAATTCCTTCCGAGGGCTAGTTGTTGAAACTGATAGACAAAGTTCACAAATCAACAGGCAGAGAGAACAAAGGGAATACAGAGCGACTCTATTGGTTGAGACGGGTAGTTGTCAAAGGCAAATTATGGACTAAGTATATACAGGGTCAATCTCGTGGGTTACCGTTCGTTAGTCTATTACTGGTCTCGTTTGTCCATTGCAACCAACCGCTTTCATTTTTCCTTCGTCTTCTTTGTCTATCAATTTCAAAAACCACCCCTCCCACTGGTTACCTGATACAAAAAAATCGCATAAAAAGATTCAACTTGACAAGTATCACACCTGCGCAACAGTTTCTCCCGAGAAGTGTGTTCCTTGTTAAAATGGACGCGGTCACGCATTAAAGATCATAGCAAATATGTAACCACTCTACTCCAATGATAGAAGTCGAAGTGTTAATTTGCGATTTTGCAGATTTTGCGATATTTCATTTCCTTGAATACAGTAAGTGCTTGATGATCGACATTTTTTGAAATTTGTACAGCCTACCAATTTTTATAAAAATACAGAACATTCCGAATTTTGAACGATGACGTTAGTTTGTTCTCTTCGAGGGGTGAGGGGGGGGGGGTTATGCCGAAAGGGAAGATTTCGAAACAAGATGATCAAAGTGTGTGCGTATTTTTCGACTTCTACCAAAAATTCATCGCTCAATGAGACTTGCAGCTTGAGCACTCCAAATTTAATTTACGGTGAGGTAAAACGAAATTTGCTTTTAATGCTTGATTTCTGAAAAACCAACTTTAGACGTCACTATAGGATTTAAAATATGACTTCTGGTGGATGAAAATGTAATGAGATTAGGTGCTCGCGTTAACGACAACACCTTGGGCGCGCTTAATCCAACTGCTGCGCCGTAGTCCGCTACGCTCATTCGCATAAGAGAGAGCACAGCGAACTCACTCAAAACTCCTTCAATAAGTTGGATATGCAATTTGATCTCCTGGGAGTTAAAATAGGTGCTCTTGGTGACACGCGACGGCGTGCGGCTCCCGCTTCTGTCTGTTGGCTCTCTTCCTGAACTGTATACATTTACTAGGGGGTACGTCCCCTGGCCGCTACGTGGCCCAACCCCCTGAAGGCGCTCCGCGCCATCAATGGGCCGCTTCGCGGCCCTATTTTTACCCTCCTATCAGTGTTAGTTTTATTTTTCCCCTAAAAAATTACGATATGAGGTATACTTTAATTTTAAAATTTACTTAAAATTACTTTAAAATTAAAAGGACGCGTTTTGGAATGACTGCTTGATGAATTATTGCAGTAAAACAATGAACAATGATAGTCAGGTAATAATCAAGTTTTTCTTGAGTCGGGAATCGAACCCACACCGAGTTTACAGTGGACGCATTCGACGTCTTCGACGATTCGGCCACCGCTCGACGTGAAAACGTTGGCGCGAATCTTGTGTAGATAAGTGTAGAGCTGATGCGCAGGCTACACAGCTACTGCGCAACCACCTCGACCACTGCGCATCCTCCCGCGCATAGCGGTAGCAGTGCGGAGCATTCTGTAAACTCACTCACTTTTATAACGTGATTTTAAAAAAACCTGGGTCCTTTTTCCAAAATCTGATTACAGCGGGCTCATCTAGGGCCTATTACCCGTCGATTTACGCAAAAATCATGGAAATCGGCCCGGTAGAACGCTCAAGCGAACTATGACAAAAAGTATAAAACATTGTTTAAATGGGAGAATTCGCAACTTTACCACGTAATATAAAAAAACCTGGGCCATATTTTGAAAATCTGAAAAGAGTTGGCTTATCTAGAGACAATTGCCCGTCGATAGCCGCAAAAATCATGAAAATCGGCCCGGTAGAACGCTGGAACTAAGCGTTACCAGTTTCGCAAAATTAGGAGGTCTCGGAGCTTATAGTATAGATATCTACCTGTAATTTTACATGCGCACAGTGGATCGAGTTAATAGGAGAGGTCGCAGACAAAATTTGGAAACTTTAACCGCTTATAACTCCCTTTACACAAAGTTTGAGGTTCTAAAAGTGGTTCCATTGGTTTCCTCGTAAAATGTTCTTCCATTAGCACCCCTATAATTTAAAACGTGACGAAATAAACATCAAAATTTGCAGTTTCAGTCAAAAATTTCAAGTCCGACCTCTCTAATTGACTCGATCCACTGTGATGCGTCACAAGACCAGGGACCCTAAGCAAGTTTCTTGAGTCCGACTCAAATAATGGACTCGCGCCGTCGCCGTAGAGTTTTGCACGGATAGGAGTGTGCCGTTGTGCGAAACTCAGAGCACGAGTCACCGTGGGCTCCCCCTCTGACCGAAATCGTTGCACTTGAGCCAGTGGCCGTCACCATACCTGCTCAGGTGGACTCGTCACTTTTCTTTGAGGACAAATTTTTGGCAGAGAAGCCAAACATTTTCATTTTTAGACTTCATCCAATCAGGAGCGGACTGGTAGTCGAAAAGTTAGGAGGAGACCTAAATGTAAGGGCCCAACCTGTCGTTCGGGGGCCCCTCTAAGAAGGTCCGGGGGCCCTCCCCCGGTAAATATTGAAAATTTCACACTGTTTAAACACGTAGATATTATTGGAGTTAAATTCTACAGTACTTGAACTTCAAAATAACCCATTCTCATGATTCATCGGGGGTTCCTTTATCACAAAAAATTTTGGCAACCTTCCATGACTCTTAGAGACAAATTTTCAAAGAATTTGGAGCCTTTTAGTGCTTAAAAAGGATAAGGAAATTAAAACATTACGGGAAAAAAACGATGACTCGAAAAAAATTAGCCGCGGGGGCCCCTTCGGGACCTCCACGGCAAATTGTTAGGGGGCGATCGCCTCCCCGCCCCTGGCGGCACAGGAAAGCCGAAAAACCAAGCGGGGACGCAACTTCAATATTACACCTCCATCGGATTGCTAAGGCGCAGGGATACAACTATTTGAACTCTCCGGAACGCGTGAGATATAGGTAACGCTTCAGTTGAAGGCGTTTTCGAATCTTCTGTATTTACATGACGAGATTTTCCAAATTGTTTTGCATTATACTGTAGATTTGAGTTCCGTTTATTATTTAGTTAAATTACTCCATGCTTCTTAATTTTTAATTATTCTGCAAAAACTATCCATTTGTGCAATACAACCCTGGCTTTGGCGCCCTTAAACTACGGCCTGAACGGTCGAAACTGCAGGAGCGGCACAGGAAAGCCGAAAAAACAAACCAGGATGCTACTTCAATATGAAACTTCCATCGCCTTGCTAAGGCGTAGGGATACAACTATTTGAACTCTCCGGAACGCATGAGGTATCACGCTTCAATTGAAGGCATTTACGAATCTTCTGTATTTACATGACGAGACATTCCAAATTCGTTTGCATATTATTGTCGATTTGAGTTCCATTTATTATTTAGTTAAATTACTCCTGCTCCTTAATTTTTAATTATACTGCAAACACTATCCATTTGCGAAATACAACCCTGGCTTTAGCGCCCTTAAACTACGTTAGTTTGTTGCATTTTATTGTAGAATTAAGTTCCTTTTGTTATTTAGTTAAATTATTCCTGTTTCTTAATTTTTAATTATTCAGCAAAAACTATCCATTTGCGAAATACAACCCTGGCTTTAGCGCCCTTAAACTACGGCCTGAACGGTCGAAACTGTAATAGCGGCACAGGAAAACCGAAAAAACAAGCGGGGACGCTGCTTCAATATTAAACTTCTATCGCCTTGCTAAGGCGCAGGTATACAACTATTTATCTTCCCGGAACGCAGGAGGTATCACGCTTCAGTTGAAGGCGTTTCCGAATCTTCTGTATTTACATAACGAGACTTTCTAAATTTTTTTTTGCATTATATTGTCGATTTGAGTTCCTTTTATTAATTAGTTAAATTATTCCTGCTTCTTAATTTTGAATTTTTCTGCAAAAATTTTCTTTTTGCAAAATACAATCCTGGCTTTAGCGCCCTGAAACTACGGCCTGAACGGTCGAAACTGCAGGAGCGGCACAGGAAAGTCGAAAAAACAAACCAGGACGCTACTTCAATATTAAACTTCCATCGCCTTGCTAAGGCGCAGGGAAACAACTATTTGAACTCTCCGGAACGCGTGAGGTATAACGCATCAGTTGAAGGCGTTTTCGAATCTTCTGTATTTACATGACGAGATTTTCCAAATTGTTTTGCATTATACTGTAGATTTGAGTTCCGTTTATTATTTAGTTAAATTACTCCTGCTTCTTAATTTTTAATTATTCTGCAAAAACTATCCATTTGTGCAATACAACCCTGGCTTTGGCGCCCTTAAACTACCGCCCTAACGGTCGAAACTGCAGTAGCGGCACAGGAACGCCAAAAAACCAAGCGGGGACACGCTGCCTTAATATTAAACTTCTATCGCCTTGCTTAGGCGCAAGGATACAACTATTTGAACTCTCCGGAGCGCATGAGGTATCACGCTTCAATTGAAGGCGTTTTCGAATCTTCTGTATTTACATGACGAGATTTTCCAAATTGTTTTGCATTATACTGTAGATTTGAGTTCCGTTTATTATTTAGTTAAATTACTCCTGCTTCTTAATTTTTAATTATTCTGCAAAAATTATCTGTTTGCGAAATACAATCCTGGCTTTAGCGTCCTGAAACTACGGCCTTAACGGTCAAAACTGCAGTAGCGGCACTATCCAATGATCAAACGTTTTAACTGAGTGATTTTCTTCAATAATGAACTAAAAAATGGATCGTAGGTATTTAGCAAGATGGAACCAGCGTGATTACAGAGTTGTAAAAATGTTGATTCTTCATAAGTAGCAAAAAAATCTCCCAGACTAGCAAATGGTTTTTTGTTCCCACCAAAAAATTGTTGATTTTAAAGAAAGGTAATTGTGTTAATTTGATTACCGTACAGTACATACATTAGATATTTTTGAAAGAAAAGAAGACGTTGTACGATTTTGAAAACATTGTAATCGCGCTGGTTTCCTTTTAGCGAAACGCGATCCAAATTACGTAATAACGTTCCCTAAACGTTAAAGAAAAGGTCCTTGTCATAATTTATGATCAACTCCTGATTTTTTACTCTTTTTTTAGTAGTCACCTTAGAAAGAATACAGTAAGTAAATCTCTCTTTTTTTTCGTAATTAATTTTACCTATGTATTTTTTTTTTTTTTTTTTTTTTTTTTTTTTTTTTTTTTNTTTTTTTTTTTTTTTTTTTTTTTTTTTTTTTTTTTTTTTTTTTTTTTTTTTTTTTTTCGTGGCAGATGTGACAAACCTTTAAGAGATATCTAAATCAGTACGCTTTTCAGTTTGAGCAATCGGAACAAATTTTTGGAATTTAGAAGAATTGGAATAGGACGAGACTGTAAAGTTATGGTCGTGAAAATAATACTGAATCAATGATAAATACTGGTAATTTTGAATGCATAGTAAGTGACGAGGAAAAAGATACGAACGCTTATCCATCCCATTATTTTTTTTTTTTATTTTTACTTTATGCACAAGAGAAATCATCGGAAACAAATCATAAGATGCCAAATCATAAGAATAAACAAAAATGCAAATAAAAGATGAAATAGAGTCAAATGGAAATGCTTGAAAATGTTCAAAATGCATGATGCAACATAAAGAGAAGTTAAGAGAAAGCAATGATGGGTGGATCAGAACCCAAGATGACAAAAGCAACGACATATGGGAGAAAACATAATGCACAATTTCACTGTTAAATCGAACGTACAAAAATTTGGAACCCAGATGTATCCTCGTTCACAGCAATTTCCTTTTTAAAATATGTAAGTACAATATCAGGGTTGTTTTTATCTCATATTCTTGGAAATAATAAAAACGTGAATCGCCTGCCAATTCAAACTTTTTAAAATATAAAAGACCCTGTAAGTTAGGACACAGTCCTGCAAAAACACATAAATGTGGGCACATACTTGAAAAAACAGAGGAAGAAAAAAGAGAAAAATAATCAAGATACCTAGGAAATAAAGTAACATTTTTTTTCTAAATATGATTAACATGATAACTTAACAACGCAATTGTAATATTAACACCTTAAATTTTGGATTCGAAATGATTCATGCTTTGAAAGAGATGATAAACATTACTACTAAATGAACACAATAATATTCCAATATCTTAAAAAAAAAAAAAAAAAAAAAAAAAAAAAAAAATTGGAAAATGTTGATCCTCTGACTGGACTAAATCTTTTTAAAAAGAACATGCAAATGGAAATTTTGAACTTCCCAACTACGGTACCTATGTCGCTTCAAATTTATAAGTAATCTTAATTACACCCAACATACTTTTGGGATGGTTGTCCAGTTTCTGGAGTTGGGCAATCGTTTCTCCGATTTTTTCAATTAGGTATTTTTTCACTTAGTGATTCGATCTCTAACAGAAATCATCCAACAAAAATATTCATTCTTCATTTTAGAGCAGCATTTTCAAGGCACAATTGAGGCCATTTCAGACTGGCATCTCGAGGACAATCCGACAAACATTTAAGTTTTCCAGTAAAGCTTGGCAAAGTTGGAATTTTGGTTAAGCTTCTCTGGTTCAGTTCTGACATACACACACATAAAATTAAACGTTTGCTCGAAGATTATATTTAAAAAACAAGACCCAAAAAATCTCAAGTTGCCAAAAAAAAAAAAAAAAAAAAAAAAAAAACTGGAGGAATATGTGATGATAAAATATAATTTTGAAACTTATAATTAAGAAGACAAAATCGACAGGCCATAAAATTTTTTTAAGAAATGATGCCATTTTATACAAATACCTAGGGTAAAATTTGGATTGTTAAAAATATCTATGAAACTTTCCCAAGACTGAACAGCACATTGCATCGTTAGTAACTGTATACATAGTGACGAAAGTAAAGGTTTGTGCTCACGTACAGCTATTTGAACTGTTAGCTTTGACTTCCAAAAGAAATTATGTAACTGGCATCTTTGACTATTCTTGTCTTTACTTTGCTTTTAATCATAAATGCAGATGCAGATAACTGTCATGCCAAGGAAAAACCTCTTCTGAACATTCGAATGTTGCCGAATTTACTCTGAGAAAAAATGTATTAGTGAAGAAAGTTATGAACATTTTTCATTGTAATTTAGGTAAAGACTTTTTCGATTAGATTACGGACTGCATTCTCAAAAAAATGGAGGGAAAATATTACTACTTTTCCTGAAAATTCGTGATTTTTCAACGGAGGTTTGGCAACGTCTGAAGGCTTATACGGCATTTCTCCTTGACACGGAAGTTAACCTGAATAGGGAGGCACATAAACTCTAGATTTTAATGGTAGGTAAATACATAGTTTTTTTTGGAGTTCATATGATAAAGGTCAACGATCACAAGAAACTTCTGTTCAAGCTGTTCACTTAATCTGGCACACAACCTTCATTGTTGGGCATGCTTAATACAATATCAATTTTTAAAAGCAGGGAAAAAATGTACAAATAAAAAGCTGAAATACTACAAATACAATTTCATCTCTCTCAGATTGATAAAAGGAAAATAGATCTTAAAGTTACTTGAATTATAGTCCCTCACTAAAAGTTTTGCTGTTCTGTGGTTCAGTGGGGTCGAACAAAATCCATTTTAAAAAAATCTTTCTGTGACAGTGAAGTATTCATTGAATTATTTTCTAAATAGACCTAACTTCTCCTATTTTACGAGTGTTTAACACTTCTAAATCATGACATTTTGAATGCAAAACCATTTAAAAGAAAAAAAAAAGAAAGAAAGAAAAAAAAAAAAAAAAACCAGCTGAAATGAAGACATACCTACAAACGATTTGAAGCTTTATAATTTCAAACAAAAAATTATCTGAAGCTCTGAGGAAGAAAACAAGATCCGAATAATATTTTAAATCTATAATTTGTGCAGTTCGTCATTCGGTCTCTACTTACAGTTTCCTACCTTTCGTTCAGGGGTAAAAAATCCAAAGTGGAATATGAAAACAAATGCAAAGATTGGATTAGGTTTTGAAGGAACATGTTAAAAAAAAATGCTAACAATGAGAGTACCAGTAAGTGATTAAGTTGGATTTTTTTTCCAAAACCTTATCTGAGATAACAGAAAACTTTTTCAGGAGGTAGAAATTTATAATAAAAATGGTAAGTGAATAGACCTCAATGCACTCAAACTTTCAGAGTACAGAACTGATGGCTTGGACTAAAACAATAAATTTGCAGTAATCTGTTTACAGTGCATCAATGATTGAAAAACTTAATCAAAGGTTTAATTCTTCAACTAGGTATTCCCTAAAACAGTAAAAATTGAAACAAAGAAAAGATAAATAAATAAACAAATCGATTACTTAAGGGGGAGAAGTGGCAATGCAAAGGAGCATGTTTATTTATTCATTCGTTAAAAAGCTCCCTAAAAAAACAAAACTGTGTTAGAAAATGTAAATACATATTAAGTCAAAGAGGTATAGTTTATTTATAGAAGGTATTCAATAAAATTCCTCGTTTCTTTTAAACTGCCACCAGGGAGGGGGGGGGGTTGTCCAGTGCAGCATCACTGAACATTAGGGGTTGGGGGTTGGGTGGATGGGCAAAAAAACCAAGCACTGTGTGCTCTTCGGCGCAGCCCTTTTACTTATATGATAAGTGTGTAAAATAGTAACTTCTTCAAGTAAGAGAAATGTCAATTATTAAGGTGATTCTAAGACTGGCAAATTTTGCGAAATTAGAAATTCAAATTTGACCAGTCCAAGAACCAACTTAATAGAGTCTAGCTTGACAGAAGAGAGTGGACTACTTCAGACCAACCATTCTGTGGGAGCTAAGACTCGCAAGCACAGGAAAATAAAAAAAGAAAGGAATAAAAAGAGCAGCATGTTCCTTAAAAATAAAAAAAAAGGGCAGAGTAGGCATTAAAAAATGTGGTTTGAACCATACGTAAATATGTGGTAAAAAAGTGCTGGGTCCACACTATTTTGCAAAGTGAGAGAGGCAAAAATTTTTGAACTCTTTGGGCTCGCTTTTCCTGTCAAATGGTGTGGACCCAGCACTATTTTTCTTGTTGAGTGCTCCTAATAAAAACACTAAGTTAGATCATGTATCATTTCACATCTGTAGGAAATTTGTGTATTTTCATTTCAAATAAGTACGGCTCCTATACCTGAGCGCTAAGATCATAAGTTGACTGACTGAACTAACTGGACAGTCAACATAACTCCTTTTATTGTGAAAAATAGAACGCACAGCAACAAGTTTAAATGTAGAGAGCTGTTGATGTACATGCTCAATTTTTCGAGGAAAACAAAAGAAATTAAAAAGGTAAACCCTGAGAAACAATTTGAAGTGCAGCAAGAGATTTTACCTTGAACGTAAAAAACTAAAACTACAGTTACTGTCTCCTCGTTTTCTTGCTACTTGATGCACCATCTTTCTCTTGATTTTTATTCCTCCTCCTCGATCTTCTTAAATTTTTATGTTGACTACCAGAGGGAACATCTACATTTTGAGGACTGCTTGATGATTCTATCATAATAATCAGACTCCTCAGGTCTTTATTTGATGAAAAAGACACAATAATTTCCATAATATCGTGAGGTAGAGCAGAAAAATTCTTGAGTAATGACCTATATATTTTAATTCCTTTATCTATCAACTCCTTCCTGATTATTCCTTTCTCAAACTGGTTGTAAACCAATCCATGGTAAATTGGAAATTTAACTCTGTATGCTTCTGATTTCATTAACTCGACAATGGTTTCATTCCTAGCTAATTTGGCCATCAATTTGATCGGCCGTGTTAAAATATCATAAAATGTTATGTGAGTGTTGCCAACAGTTTCGTTTATCAAACTTTCTAACTCTGCCTCACATTGCTGCCTGTAATCTGCGATTCTAGGTTGATTGTTGTAGATTGTAGCTGAAAATTCTTCTTTGCTGTTGTAAAGCTTTGCTACCTTAAGTTTCATGATATGATTGACAAGAATTATGGCACAACTTCTGTGATAATTCAAAAAATAAGGGTGCGGTTTGTTCAGGGTTTCAAACAGAGGTTTAAAAACATTAGGGTCATTCACGAAATAAAGATCGGAGGAGCCATATTCTAATAACAACTGCAGAATTTTAGGAAGCCAACCCGTAGTTTTAGTGACAGCAACTTTAAGGAGCTCTTCGAGATTAAAGTCACTTGCCCGACAAAATAAAGATCTTATAGCTGCTCTGTTACCCCGACTGTGAGCTTGATACAATAACACACAAAATTCATCGGCAGTTAACGCCGAAGATCCATACTCTAAAAGAAGTTGAAAAATCTGAGGCTGCAATTCCTTAAAGCTAGTGCAGATGAGGGTTTTCTTAAGAAGCCTCGCTTGATCACGGTCTTTGACTTTGTATGCTAACGATTTGATAAATCTCAAATTTCCTTTCTTAGCTGCAGCTTCAAGCAGTGCATCAGCAGAAAAATTGGCAAAGTCAACACCGTACTTCAGCAGCATTTCGACAATCTCCACTGTTTCGCACTGAATTGAATTTTGCCCTGCTACACCATAAAGTTGCTTGGATCGCTTATGCTGGTTCAGGTACTGCTCGAAGCCATTTTCTAACATATACTTAGTGATTTCAGACTGGTTGTAAAAAATGGCGTAGAAAAGAAAATTGAATTTCTCCTCATCGGACAGATCTATGGATGCGAGGAGAGTCTTTACTTCCTCCAGTCTCCCATCCCGAACTGCAAGTAGAAGCGGGCGCTTCTGGTGCTTGGGGGCCTCCATGAATGAGAGAAAATCTGAACAAAATGTGACTGTACTCAAAGATTACTCACAATGGATTCAATGTGAATACATATTGCCAGCAGGAGACATCGGCTTCGGCACTAAAGGGCTAACGCCGCTGCGTTTGACACCTACAGAGATGTCGGACTTTATTATAGTGATCTGAAAGCGACAGACATTGCGTCCATAGAAACTCCACAAAGTATAATGATGGATGGCGGTTGTGAAAGTGGATAACCATGCACAATACACAAATTATTAAAATATATTGACTAATATTGACTTCACAAATCTCGTTTCAAGTTGCTCAAGTGCAGTGTTATTGTTGTAATGGGCAATGGGGGGAAAAAAAAGCATGGTTAGAAAATGTAATGACGTCATCTCGGAACGGTGATCGTTGAGAGCGGGAAGTTTGAAATAACGCGTGCTCCCGGTCGACGCGACGACGCGACGCGACGTGACATGTCGGTTCCGTCAGTTTTAAGTTAAAAGCTGAGCATTTCTTTTCTTACATATTAAATCAGTAAATATTTGTTTATACTAGAGCCACTTTCCACGATGCCTCCAAGGCTTTAGATTTTTTTCATTAAGGCCTTGTCTCCACGAGCCGTTTCACGAGATTTGTCCCAGGGAAAAATCCCACTTACGAAGTTGGGAAAAATATTGAGTTAATCAATATTTTTCCCAGTACCAAGTATGGCACTTGTACCCCTAGGATCCACTGAGAGAAGAAGAAGAAGTGAAAACGAATTGTGCGATATTTTATTCATTACTACATTGTTAATGTTTGTTTAGTTAAAAAATGTGTCTAATTGTCAATTGAGTGCAATTATTATTTTAATCCCGGTTAAATACTCGAATTTAACTAATTTATCTTCCCAGGCAAACTAGTCGCAGGACTGTATGAGCCCCGTCCCGTGGAAACGGTAACTGGGAGAAATCCCAGAAGTTTCATTCCTGCGATTCGAACTTGGGACAAATCCCATGAAAACGTCCCGTGGAGACAAGGCCTAATAGGGATTGAGTCAACTAAAAAATTATAGTGCTTATCAGTTTGTAAAAGAAGAATTTGCTGGAGGGGTTTGTTTTGGCAGTTATAGGAACACATAAGCTGAGCTCTATTGGGGCCTTTTTTGGTCTACAGGGATATACTTAGTTAAAGAGAATGCTCCAGGTCATACATTCAAAGATTAAAGCACAATATTTTATAAATTGAAAGCTATTTCTTTTGCACCCTTGAAATACCTCCGAAGGGGTAATCTTACACTCTTAGTTATGACTCCATCCTCTCGCATGCGAGTTGTGAGGGATCGCGGTACGTATGTACAAGCCGTAGATGCAGGTCTGTAAATATATTTGTGCATTCAAAAAAGAATCAAACCTCAAATTAAAAAAATAAGAAAAAATTGAGGAACAACAGAGTCGAGACGTAGTCGGACATTTTAAATTTTTCTCTCGAATCTGAGCGACACCTCACTGGCAGCCTAGAAAGGAGCATTAAGAGTTCACGCATAGCGCCATCGCGCCTTCAATTTTGCAGATGCAACATGGACTTACATTATGTACGAATAGTTGTATCTCTGCGCCGTCATCAACGCGCCTCCTTTTACTTCCCAGATAAGACAGGAATATTTAGCCAATATTTAAACAATATTGTTTTGGTATTTATGCAAACATTGGGCCAATATTGGTTAAATATTGAGCCAATGTTAAAATCGTACACCATCTTTCCTTTTGGCATAAATACTGTGCCAATACTTTGGCTGAGAATACTGTGCCAGTACTTCAAAGGGAAAGTATTTGGATATCAATATTGAGACAATACTACACCAATATTGAATCAATTTAGGGGTTCGCAGCTAGGGGATGGTGGAAAAGGGTTAATTGTGGAAATAATTTTAAAAACCATGAAAAATA
>NW_017547320.1:1685298-1706406 GCF_001854935.1 Bemisia tabaci
AGAAGAAGAAGTGAAAACGAATTGTGCGATATTTTATTCATTACTACATTGTTAATGTTTGTTCAGTTAAAAAATGTGTCTAATTGTCAATTGAGTGCAATTATTATTTTAATCCCGGTTAAATACTCGAATTTAACCAATTTATCTTCCCGCGCAAACTAGTCGCAGGACTGTATGAGCCCCGTCCCGTGGAGACGGTAACTGGGAAAAATCCCAGAAGTTTCATTCCTGCGATTCGAACTTGGGACAAATCCCATGAAAACGTCCCGTGGAGACAAGGCCTAATAGGGATTGAGTCAACTAAAAAATTATAGTGCTTATCAGTTTGTAAGAGAAGAATTTGCTGGAGGGGTTTGTTCTGGCAGTTATAGGAACACATAAGCCGAGCTCTATTGGGGCCTTTTTTGGTCTACAGGGATATACTTAGTTAAAGAGAATGCTCCAGGTCATACATTCAAAGATTAATGCACAATATTTTATAAATTGAAAAGCTATTTCTTTTGCACCCTTGAAATACCTCCGAAGGGGTAATCTTGCACTCTTAGTTATGACTCCATCCTCTCGCATGCGAGTTGTGAGGGATCGCGGTACGTACAAGCCGTAGATGCAGGTCTGTAAATATATTTAATTGTGCATTCAAAAAAGAATAAAACCTCAAATTAAAAAAATAAGAAAAAATTGAGGAACAACAGAGTCGAGACGTAGTCGGACATTTTAAATTTTTCTCTCGAATCTGAGCGACACCTCACTGGCAGCCTAGAGAGGAGCATTAAGAGTTCACGCATAGCGCCATC
Organism: Bemisia tabaci; assembly: GCF_001854935.1. Taxonomy (NCBI): domain Eukaryota; kingdom Metazoa; phylum Arthropoda; class Insecta; order Hemiptera; family Aleyrodidae; genus Bemisia; species Bemisia tabaci. Next base: position 1,686,093 of record NW_017547320.1, read on the forward strand.
GCGCCTTCAATTTTGCAGATGCAACACGGACTTACATTATGTACGAATAGGTGTATCTCTGCGCCGTCATCAACGCGCCTCCTTTTACTTTGATCTATTTCTATGATGTGTTTGTTTCGGTTCGTCTTATTTGTATTTTTAGCGGTGCTTTAAAGCCTGTAAGAGCAACACAGCCGAAAATAGGAGAGCCGTAATAATCGAGCCTCGTTTCTTTTAACTTTTCTCACGTCACCGCACTGGCAGCATGAAGTGGAGCTGCGGAACATCGCGAATTCATAGCTGGCGTAGGGTGTCCCATTTTGGACGAAAAATAAATAATTTGCGAAATCCAACAGAGATACTTGCCAAAAAGTTGTCTCATAGTTAGAAAAAAATCACAAAAAAATCTCAAGGTCGTAGCTAAAGGTTAAGTGGTCCCGCAATGCACTTAAGTGGTTTTACCGATTTCTCATCTTGGCGATCTTAGCAATTTCGCAGAATTTTCTTTGGAAAATTCAATCACGCTAGAAAGTCGCAAATAAGGATAATGAGACCTCTAATGCAATATTTTAAGAGAAAAATAACAGTTTGGACCCACGAGGATCAGAAATCCCTCGTTCTTAGCTCTCAAAATGTAAAAATCAGCGATTTTAGCATTTTGTAGTCAAACCGCTGCTCGACCGTCGCTCGACTTAAATGTAATTTGACGCGCTGTTTCACAATGATCCCATCGGAGGAGCGAAAATTCCTTCAAGTGTGTCCAGTAGGGGTGTAAGAGGGTCACTTTGGCCAATTTTCGTTGATATATAAAAAAAAAAAAAAAAAAAAAAAAAAAAAAAAAAAAAACTCAAAATATTTATATAGGCGACATTCCTAATTCTTTCTTCCTTGACCATGATTTTTAATTTAACTAGGTATAAAGAAATTTTTCCGGAGAAGGAGGCAATCATACATTTGCTCTAACGCCAATCAAAAAACAGAGGCAATGATAAAACTCATCGATATAAACAGCAAGCTCGATATTTTACGTGAGTAAAATCGAAAACAAGGTGTTGTGCATTACGGCTCTCAATGCAAGTTCGTGTTCTGCGCTGTCTGGGAATGAATAATTTAATTATTATTCATTTCTACGTGCCTGTACTGGTGTTAGCGGAACGTGATGAGATGCGCTTTTATTTTTATCACTCCTTTAAGTAGTCATAAAACCCTTGTTTTCAGTTCTTTATTCAGCTCCACAAATTACGAAGTGAGGATGCCTTTGTCTCCCTTTCTCAATGGGTAATTATGAAGAATGGGGCGTCAACTTGATTTTCTGGAACTAATCATGCACCGAAAAAAAAGTTAAGGGCTATATAGACATATCTTCCGTGCCGGGCTCAGAGGCCGAAAGTTCCGGGTGCTGAGCCGTAGCGTCAATTGCTCCAGGTGCTGCCCGGAACTTTCGGCTCCTAAGCCCGGAACGCGGATGGTACGTCTGAATAGCCCGTAACGGCTTCCACGGCCGGAGTTTTTTTTCAGTGTGTAGGATTTCGATTGATTAAACTTGCCACGGACAAAGCTAGAAAATAATTTTCTTGATAAGAATGAAATCGGGGAGTAAAGTGCGAAACCACGTGACTCCATCGCTGCGTTTCAAAGTCGCTGCTCTTATTTTATTTTTTGGGAGAGATGTAAGTCAACCAAATAGCTTGAAATTTCTACGGGACATTCTGCTCACGCGGAGGAAAAGTCAAAGAAGTTTTCAAGACATTAAGTTGACTAGTTTTTCAATAAAAAAATAAAGTATGACACGAAATCCGCAACGTCGCAAAGGGAGATACATGGTTTCGCACTGTGGCCATCGAAATCTAGCCATCGAGGCAACGCAAAGTGGGTCAAGGCGCTCCTTGCAACTATTGCGACATTAAGGTGTTGCACGGTATCAGATGAAAATGAAGGCGCGCCGGCTTCAGTGGCGTGCCGTGCTTTGCGATATATCGATGGATCTGCCATTTAAACCAATGGAAAAGGATCGATAGACAGGGTGTCCGCGAGGAATAGCGTAATAATCGATTCTTTACCATAGCTTCAAATGGGGAAATATCGATAGACCGCGTTAAACAGAAAGGAACGAGGCCACATCAGCTATTGCCAAATTTAAGTGGGCACTTTAATTTTTTACCAGGAAACGTTTGAGCGGATTTTTTTGAAAATTTTAAGGAATTCGCTTGGCGACCACGGAGAACTATGGAAGAACTATGGAGAAAATTCTCTGAAATTCGCATGAAAATCTGCACAACCAAATTCATGTAAAAAATAAATTTCCCAGTTAAATTTGGCAATAACTGATGTGGCTTGGTTCCTTTCTGTTCAACGCGGTCCAAATAACGGCCAGATTTCAATGGTGCAAGATCCTTAGGGACGGTGGCGTGGTGTGAATGATCTAGTGTGAGTCTAGATCAGTGACTGATCTAGACAATGATAAGAATTATTTTAACTTCCCGATCCTGGAAAGTTGCATGTGATTTTAAGGAAGCATCCTCCTACGAAAGAAAGCATCGTGATTGTGGTGTCAGTGCAAACTTATTGCTCCTTTTACTTAAGAAAGGAGTGAAGAGGTAATTACTTTTTTAACTTCCGATCCCTAGAATTGTATCATGTGATTTTGAAGGCACATCGTCCTACCTAAAAGATTATTGTAGTCGTTACGTCTTGTATGGCTTCTGAACGACATTTTATAATGAACAATATGGTTATAAAGCAGATGTTATCCCTTGTCGGTTAAACCGGTTACATTTTACAGCTAGTCGATTCAGAATTCATTGCTTGATAGAGATTAAGAGCCTCGAAAGCTCTATTGAGCAAAGTTGTGGAAACAGTGTGCACAAATTCAGTATTGAGGCGCCTTCAATTCGAGTGATACTCCCAGCTTTGCCGGAGAGTTAGTTTAGTTGCGTGACCTAACTAAACCCAGTCTGACTCTGTTGCGATCGGTTCCAAGGACCCAGTATCCCCCCCCCCCCCCCCCCNCCCCCCCCCTTGTGGCGGGCCTGACTGCTATACTGCCGTGCTAAGCAAGAACGCCGTAAATACAATTTTCCCGCATTTTTTGGAACTTAACACTTTATAAAATAAAAACTGTTCTACCCATGCACCTCGAATTTTCAGGTCAAGTTCTTGATAGTATTTGCAAGAGAATTTGAAAAAAACATTGTCCCAAGGCACACAAGTTTTCCTGCGATGATACATTGTTTCCAAAAAATGTAAAATGGCGTTTACGGCGTTTTTGCGTTGCACGGCAGTATAATGTGCCCGCACGAATTTGATGCGCGTTCGTCGAATGTGCGAAGGCGCCGGAAACAGTGTTCGAAACTCACTTTTGAGTTTTAGGAGCCATGTGGCGCATCAGGCCCGATTTTTAGGCGCCATTGAAGATTTTTTCGGGGCCAAATTGACTTTTTGCCTATATATAACGGTGCATTTAGTGAAAATATAGACGCAAGATGTTTTCGTAATAGAACTAGTAAGTAGTTGTAATCTGGGGAAGACAAAAGGACAAATGATGAAATCATGAAGAATAGAAGAAGCTTTTACTTGTGGAGCTGAAAATTTCGAATAATAACGTAATATGAAAATCCAGATTTTTAGGGGCCACGTTGGCAGGGAGCCTTCATTTTTTAGGCGCATTTGGCGCGTTGGCGCCTGTGAGTTCCCTGGTAAAAATTGGCGATAAGAGCTGCGTTTCAAAATACCATAGGAATTCTTATAGCCGGCTAAAGAAGGCTACAGAAAATCATATAGCTGGCTGTAGAAAGCGGAGAAAATCATACAGCCGGGCTATACGTAGCGTTAAAAAAATTATGCAGCCGGGCTATAGTTCCTATCACCGGGCTTTACACTTTATCGCCTGGCTGTTGCTTTTTCGCCATCGGCTATAAAAGGCTATAAGAAATTGTGTAGAAAATCGTGTGATTTGGAAATCATTAAGTTTGATACGGAACCACCTTAAAATTTACAAAACACGCATTATTTTTTCCTTTAATACATATTTTTTTCATCAATTAAAATGAGAATAATCCATACAGGATGTGCAAACATTTCAAAATCATGAGTTGAATAACGCTGACTCCGCCAGATTAAATATTAGAGCCTAACACAAAGCGGAGCGGCGACGCACTGGCGCCTACAAACCTAACAGGGATACTTCACGCATTGCGCAACGCGTGAAGTATCCCTGTTAGGTTTGTAGGCGCCAATGCGTGTTTCGCGCTGGCTGCCCGCCTGCCACGGCGCTTGAAGCAACTATTTCACACCAGAGGTATTGCACAGTATCGCACGAAACTGAAGGCGCTCTAATATATTAGTAATGGAAGGCGTCCATCAAAAGTACGGAGCTTTCCTCGCAAAATAAATCAAGATACCACGGCCCAAAAAGAGAGCAGTATTCCAAAAACTCACTAAGTCCTAGCATCCGTAATTAGTAACGTTTAGCATACACTTTATCGCCTGACTGTTGCTTAATCGCCATCGGCTATAAAAGGCTGTATGAAATTGTGTAGCCGGCTATGGAAGCTATCGGAAATCTTACAGCCGGCTGTAGTAGGTCTATGGTATTTTGGAACACAGATTCTACTGCCAATTTTTACCAGGGTTTCGAACACTGGCCGGGAACGATTTGACGAGCGCTTTCATTAGTGAGCGGGATTTTGGGCCGGCTCGTGGAGAGACCTGTTCGGCATTGTAAGGAGCCATCGATACGGACCCGACGGCACTTTTCCGCTGAATCGATACAAAAAGAAAAAGCCGAGCCGGTCGCCAGGGAGTCACTATAATTATGAGTCTTCGACTCGTCTCATCCGTGCCCCCCCCCCCCNGGTCTTGCCCGGGCATTATTCCAAGAAAGCGCGAATGAAGAAATTACACGCCTCCCAATTATAGGGTAAATGTTTGACGTCTCCTTTCTCGGCCAGCTCGATATCCACCGCGTTGAACACTGTTGTGCTCAGGAAAAACGTCGTACGCACCTCCAGACCAGCACTGAAAAAAAAATCTAGGTGTATTTACTAAGAAAAGGGTAGAATTACCAAGAATTCAGGGTTCTATTTGATCCCAATTTTTTCTTGGTAAATTTACCATTTATGGAATTGGTAATTTTACCGTGAAATCTCGGTAAAATTATTGAACTTTCTCGGTAATTTTACTGGACCTTGGTAAAAACGCCAATATTTTTTATCGACTGTGGTGGAATTGCCGAGATAAAATGGCAAAGTTACCGGGAATTGATTACCAATAAAAGTGGTATTCTTACCTGAAAAAAACCCAGTAAGAATACAGGTTTTTAGGTAAGCTTACCAGTCTGTCTTGGTAAAATTTCCAATAATTGGTAAAAAAAGTGAGATGGTAAAGGTATCAACGGACCTTGGTAAACATGCCGAGCATTTTTTTTCAGTGAGCGTTCAAAACTCACCTCTGAGTTTTAGGAGCCATGTGGCGTATCAAGCCCGATTTTTAGGCGCCATTGAAGATCTTTTAGGGGCCAAATTGACTTTTTGCCTATGTATTACGGCGCATTAAGTGAAAAGTTAGACGCAAGATGTTTTCGTAACAGAACTAGTAAGTAGCTATGATATGGGGAGGACAAAAGCACGAATGATGAAATCGTGAAGAATAGGAAAAGCTTTCACTTGTGGTGCTGAAAATTTCGAATAATCACCTAATATGAAAATTCAAACTTCTAGGGGGCAATTTTAAGGGGCCGCGTTGGCGCAGAGCCTTCATTTTTTAAGCGCCACGGCCGACTTTTTAGGCGCATTTGGCGCGTTGGCGCCTGAGTTTCGAACACTGCTCTAGACGTTGCCGGATTTCTTCCGATAAAACATGAATTTCCTAGTGAACTTGAGAATATTTTTCTTCCAATTTTTCGGGTTATTTTTTTTTGCGTTTTCGCCTAAAGTTCCTGAGAATTTCGAGAGAAAATTTGCGTGACTTTCCTCAAAAATAAATGTTTTATCGAAGGAATTTTGGCAATTCTTGAATGTTCGTACGACGTTCTTCCTTAGCACGGTAGAACAAACATCGTCAATTCCCGAATGAAGGAACATAACCAGTGGCGTGGCGTGAATTGCGATATATCGATTGTTATGCCATTTATACCTATGGAAAAGGATCGATAAATAGGGCGTTCGCATGCAGCAAACACCATATTAATCGATTCTTTACCATAGCTGCAAATGGGGAAATATCGACATATATCGAATCACGCCACGCCACTGAACGTAACTCCATTTCAAGACTGTAAAATTGACTCGGAAAATTAGTTTTTGTTCAAGAATGTACGTGTGCGAATCTTGTTGAAAATTTTCCTGATATTTGCAAGAGATCAGAGGAAAAATCGGTGAAATTTTCAATTAGAAATGCCCAAGATTTTCCCGGTGAAAATATAATTTGCTAGGGGAAATGCGGCAACACTGGAATATAGTCACGTTCTTTCTCAGGGGAAACGACGACATGACGTCACCTTCCGGGCAAAGTATCACAAGCGCCATGCGACGTTTAAAAATTTCCGCCGCCATTTTATTTTTTTACAGAGAAATTTCTGGTTGAATTTGTCTGAAAATTTCACTGAATTTTATTGGCAGCACAAAGGAAATTCAGTGAAAGTTTTGGACAGCTTCGTTGAACAATTTCTCTGTAAAAAAATAAAATAGCGGCGGAAATTTTTAAACGTCGCATGGCGCTTGTGATACTTTGCCCGGAAGGTGACGATGTGAGGAGGGTTTCTCGAACAGAACTTGGGCCAAAGCTGACTTCAAGCACCTCCAGGAAGGAGAATTTCCATATTTCAATCTGGATCCTTTTTCCAGATCGATGTATCCATCCCAAGTAGCAGTGATCACGACAAGTTGCGATTTGATCGGAGAATGTATATTAACGATTCTACTGACGTCGATTTATTCGAATGTAATCAGTCAGAAAAATTACAATGAAATCGCCATTTTATCGACGGCGATTTACAGCGATATTATCGAGCAAAAATTCGTGATAAATCTGGATAAAATTTCGATTTCATCGAACGCGATTTTATAGGGATAGAATTAAAACGAGATTGGGAATAATTGTTCAGATGTTGATGATTCAAGTGATTTTATCGCCGAAAAATCATGAAAAAATCGCAACTTAATTTGAAAATATAGCGATTTTTCCCTTGCAAAATGCTACTTGGGGAGGTGGTGGCACTTGGATTGGTCAGTACAGAAAAAAATAAACTAATTTCAGATGCTCTCGATGCTCATACCTTTTACAGACACGCTAGTTCGTCAACCTTTAGAGGATGAAACTGTAAAAATAAAAAAAAATCGGACGAGAAAATGGTGACTAATTTACGTTAGTTCCTTTTCGTTGAATTCGATCCAATTAAATTGATAAATATTAGATACCTAACAATGCCTGATTTCTCGAAAAAGCAAAGTAATAATGCAGCATTTACAAGCCCACTTCGAAGCACAACTTCTCTGGAAATACTTTACGAACCCCCCCCCCTCCCTTCTTTTGCACTTGCTTCCTTCTCTCATTATAGTGGAGCCATGAAAACACAGGGTGGTTCAAAAGAAAGTATCCATCTTGAATGTCGTTTGAACGCATTTGGATGTCGAAAAACGCCAAAACGCGTGTTTAATATTCGTATGGATTCAATATTGTTAGAAAAAGGCCCAAAAATGCAACTGTGTGGATAAGACGTCCGCTTAAAAAATACATTGAACTTGGGTTTTTTGGCATTTGAATTAGATATTCAAGGAGGTTATTTCCTTTTGAAACACCCTGTATAATCCGATGACTTAACAAGTCGCTTCGCTCACGGCAAGGCGCTGTGCGAGGACGTGCAAGCCGAACTCAAGCGCCTTCATTTTTTATGTATGCAAGACGCACGTCCATTGAGCTGGTATAGTTGCATCCAGGCGCCTTCATAAACGTTGGGCAGCATGCAAACCAGCCGATGGAAATTATTCGTATTACGAATGATCGGTTGCAAATTTTCTTCAGAACTTCTTTGTTATTTTTCTTTGTGATGGAAGAAAATTGCTAACTCTGTGAAATGTATACCTATCAACGAGTACACGACTCAGTTTTCAGTTAAAACGTTCGAATGCAATTCAGCCTCCTTGCTCTTGCCCTTTCAATTATACTGGCTAATTTCAGTTTAAATCGAATTCCTGATTTGTCAAGAAATTTTACTTTCAACTTAGCTACATTCGAGGTTATCCTTATCGATGGTTAAAGTGGGAAACCACGTATCTCCATCAGTGGCGTGGCGTGAGTTGCGATATATCGATTGTTATGCAATTTAAACCTATGTAAAAGGATCGATAAACAGGGTGTTCGCAGCGAACACCTTAATGATCGATTCTTTACCATAGGTTTAAATGGCATAACAATCGATACATCGCAATTCACGCCACGCCACTGATTTCCATCGCAATGTGTTAAAATTTCAACTCCTAATTGATTTTGTTGTGGAGACAAGTCAACTTTACAGATTGAAATTCGTTCATGCAGAATACTATGCTAGCAGAGAAGCAAAATCAAGGATTTTCAAAAAATTATGGTGACTGGTTTTCCGAAGCAAAAATGAAGTATAACAAGAAGTTTGCAACGTCGCAAATAAGGATACGTGGTTCCGTCTTTTGCCATCGATCAGTAGCGTGGCGTGAATTGCGATATATCGATTGTTATGCAATTTAAATCTATGGAAAAGGATCGATACATAATAATCGATTCTTTACCATAGGTTTAAATGGCATAACAATCGATACATCGCAATTCACGCCACGCCACTGTCATCGATGGACAAGAAGAACAAGGCAACAAAAGTATTATGAGAATATCAGCTTATTATTTTTAATAATAACTCTGCACAATTGGAAGTAATATAACAATTTGTCCTTTTTTACTTAAATGCTGCGAAATAAATTCATACATGTTTTACTTGTTTTGGATCCTTACCATTGTTGCTCACAAGACTGTGGTAAAAGTTAAAGATAATTTTGTACGGGAATCAATAAATCAGAGTTAAGATAGGTACCAAGCATATTTCCCTAAAGCACATTGGAGCAGAGTACCCTTCGGATGGGAAGAGATTCTGAGCGAAAAACGCCGTATGAACCTTCAGGCGTCGCCAAATTTCCTTTGATCAAACACGAATTTCTTGGTAAATTTGTGAATATTTTCTCCCAGAATTTTCAGACAATTTTGTATGCAATTTAATCTAAAATGTCTGAAAACTTCAAAGAAAAATGTGCATGAATGTCGTCAAAAATACATGTTTTATCAAGGAAAATTTGACAACTCTCGAATGTTCATACTGCGTTCTTCCTTAGCACGGCAGTATGAATCACCTATGCTGCCGTGCTGAGGAAAAACGCCGTATGAACTTCCGCAGGTTGCCTTTCCCCGTGTGGAACATTCATTTTCCAAGGAAATTTATGAATATTTTCCTTTGAAATGTTCAGATTCTGTAGATTGAAAGGACCACTGGACAAGGTACGAATTTAAGCATTCTGATAAATGATTCTTAACAAGAATTTCACGTAGAGCACGATTCGCGCAACGAAAACTATAATGAAATAAACCCCAAACAAAGATATTCACGTTTTTATTTCACATTGGTTACGAGGAATTTTAACTGCCCGCTGACAAGAAACTCAAAGCTCTACGTGAGTCAACTCGCGCACTACAACGGTTTCAACAAGCTTCTCAATCGGGTAATGTTCATTTCCCACCATGTGTCGTTCAAACTATAAGCAATTTGCTACAGCTGAGCCAAAGCGTCAAGATTGAGGTTGCCAGATGTTTATATCGCAGAGATTTTTATATCATGATAACGTTTAGCGCATGCGCATGTGAATCACGCAGAGCATTGAGTTTTCATGAGCGGGTGGTTTGAATTCACGCATCAAGAATCATTAAATATCTTCGGAAGGAGTTGATTTCGGTAATTTTCGTTGTGAGCGTCGTATTTTAAGTGAAATTTTAGTTAAGAAACATGTATCAGAATGCTGAAATTTGTACCTTTTATAGTGGTCCATTGTGACTAAAATTCTCTGAAAAATTAGGAGAGAAATTTACTTAAGTTTCCCTGAAAATTCGTATTTTATAAAAGGAGATTTGGCAACGCCTGAAGGTTCATACGTCGTTTTTCCTTTGCACGACAGTATAGGTATTAGGCAATATGGCTGCTCAATTAATTTGTCCACGATGCAAGGTGCAACTCCATTCGTTTTTGTTGCGTCAATGAAAAGGTTTAAAGTGTCGCTCAGGGTGCGAACGCCAAACTGTACGCTGTGTTCAAAGAGCCTTCAAAACGTTGTGTATGCAATTTGGCTGCGCACGAGTTGAAATAGTTGCTCGAACGTGACCGAGATATTTGTGGGCATCTTTGCTATCTTCTCAGTTTGTGCGTTGTGTTCTTTTATTGGAATTGAAACAGATTGTATATTAAATTCTGCCGTGCTAAGGAAAAACGTCGTATGAGCGAGTATTGCCAAATTTCCTTTCAGAAAATTTTTATTTTTTTAAAAAAATTATGAATATTTTACCTTAAAATTTTCAGAATTTTCAGATCTAATTGCGATCAAAATTCTCTGTAAAATCGGAAGAGAAATATTCACAAATTTCCCCGAAAATTCGTAATTTGTCGACGGAAATTTGGCAACGCCTGATGGCTCATACAACGTTCTTGCTTAGCACGGCAGTATTGTAGACCCTGTTTAGTATGTTCCCTAAGATTTTTGTTGATTTGGGTGGTTGGTCATAGATATTGCGATGTTGCCGCCTCAGTTTTCTTTTTCGTGATTGAAAACAAGAGTCTCCTTAATTCAGCCTCTGATTTATTTACTTTCTGTATCCCTGAATCAGATGGTGCGCATATTTGATCTTTAGAACGAAGGAAGACGACTTGAAGGTGATTCGATGGACGGCACATTTTGTGTCAGAACGGCATGCGATATATCGCATCAATTTGTTCCATTTTTTCAGCTACTCGTCATTTTTCTCCAATTTTGAGAACGCAATTCTGTTGTCAGGAGCCTAAAGCACTCACTTACCAATTTTAACAAAGATATTCAACGAAGTAAAGGCGTGGTTTTTTTCAGAGAGAAAACATCGCATTCGATACTGATATCGAAACTGCACTCGAATGCGATGTTTTCTCTCTAAAAAAAACCACGCCTTTATTCCGTTGAATTTCTTTGTTAAAATCGGTAAGAGAGTGCTTCAGTCTCCTGACAACAGAATTGCGATCTCAAAATTGGAGAAAAATGACGAGTAGCTGAAAAAATGGAACCAATTGATGCGATATATCGCATGCCGTTCTGACACAAAATATGGCGTCCATCGAATCACCTTAAACATATTTTATCGAACCGATTCAATATTTTCCTGCTTCCCGAAACCCATTACATCATGTCTAAGAGCGTAAGAAGCCGACACATTTTCAGTACCGTATTCCTGCATCCGAAGAGATATTTTGATTTCCACCAATTTTGCCGTCGACAACAGTACTAAAGTCAGCATTGGAGGTTGTATCCTCCAGTTTCAGCGTACAGTTTTGACTTCCACATGTTTCATCAGCAATCCGAGGACCACTCGCTGCTACAACTTCAACACTCGATGTACAACGATCATCCATCAGGGGCGTGGACAAACACTGACGTATGATGTGGGATATCCTCTCTCGCAGTTCTGTCATCTGGCTTAAGTTTCCTGGCACACTCGACACTAGAGATCGATTCAAATCGCGACCCAAGCTACACGGACATGGGATAGTCGATGTTAGATCGCTCACTGATGTTGACATGCATTTCTTTCTTCCAGCAGGAGGCCGGATTGCGAGGGAAATACGAGGAACCATCTTCTTCTGATTGGTTCTTCGGGTAGATTCAAACGATTTCTGTTGGTCAGTTGACGGTGCTTCAGTTTCAGTTTCAGTTTCAGGGAGTGGCGATTGTGTAAAGGAGGTGAAATCGCTGCTTTTTACCTTCAGCTCGTCAATTGAATAATGTGAATTAATACTGCTCTGCTTTATTAAATTTTTTATGAGTCCTTGTAATTTAAGTGTAAGCTGATTTTTGTCCGGAATATTTGAGATAGTATTGTTTTGTGCACAAGGAACAGTAGTTTCATCAACCGAAGGCGGAACAGTAGTATCATCAACCGAATGCGGAACAGTAGTATCATCAACCGAAGACGAGACAGTAGTATCATCAACCGAAGGCGGAGCAGTAGCATCATCAACCGAAGGCGGAGCAGTGGTATCATCAACCGAAGGCGGAACAGTAGTATCATCAACCGAAGGCGTTGTCAAACATCGATAAATGACGTCAGATATAATATCTCGAAATTTTGGTTCGCTCGACGCTTGAGTTTGATCTGAGCCCGGACGTGGACTCCACGAAGGAGTAATAGTCGATGTTGAATGACACACTGGGGTTGACTCACATTTTTTCTTCCCACCGTGAGAGCGGATTGCAAGGCAGAGAGGAAGGGCAGTCGTGCTCTGATTGGTTCTTCTGGTTGAGGTACGAGATTCCTGGTGTTCTGTCGACGGTACTTCAGTTCCAGTGTCAGGTTTTGCGGAGGAAATAACGCAAGGATCGCTTGTTTTCTTCAGTTGCGTCGGCGGATAATTTGAACCATCATTCATGCTCTGTCTGACTATATTTTTAATCAGCTCTTGCAACCGAAGAGGGAATCGATTCTTCTGCGGCGCATTTGAGGCAATATTGCTGCACGCCCAAGAGAGGGTGGTTTCTGCATTGATCGAGGATTTTGACTCGGTAGAACTGTGATGTTTTACCGGTAAATTTTCCACTTCACAAGCACAAGTCGCGGCTGTTTCTGGATTGATTTGTGATTTTGACTCGTCAGAAAAACTCCGATGTTCCTCAAACGAATTTTCCATTCCGCGAGCAGGCGGCGCAGTTGAAAAACAAGGCGCGGTTGTTTCGGAATTGATCGTTAGTTTTGACTCGGAGGAGCTTCGATGTTCTTCGGACGAATTTTCCATTCCACCAGGAGAAATTGACGTTGTGGAGCATGGCACAGTAATAGTCGGGTCTTCGAAGCTCTGATTTTTTTCGGAATTCTGATACTGGTCTCTTTTCGGATCAAGATTCGTGGTGGGAATTCTGGTGGTGGTAGTTTTTCGCTCAGATGAGCAATTTTTCATGATGTCAAGTATGATATCCCGTAACTCACTTTCTAAGTTACTGGACTTCGGGATGCCGGCAGCAGGTGTGGCCTCTGCCGATGGAGAAAGTCGCGGAGGACAACTCTCAACGCACTGAAATTTTCCGTGACAAACGGTCGTCCGACAAATTGGAGTATCGTCTTTCAGTGGATGAGGCCTCGGCCCTCTCTCGAGGTAACTTTCAGTCATTGCCTCCGTTTCGTTAGATTTTACATCGGTGATGTAATTAATATTGCTGGCATGTTTTAAATCATCCCATTTCGATTTTAAAAGAAACCATGATGTTGTTACATATTCGTCAGCTGGGTCTGATTTTGAATGATTTTCACGATCAGCATGAAAATAAAGTCCAGTTTGCTCTGTAGGTGTAAGAAAAGTTATCTTGTTTTTTCTCAGCCAGTTTAGCCACGCGGGGGGTAAGGAACTTTGTGGAGTTTGATCAATTGAGGATAGCACGATTTTAGGATTTGAGGATACATTTTCAGTGTTGGGATATTTTTTCTGAGGGCTTTGTAACTCTTGCTGATTTATAAATGGATTAAACACTTTGAGACCGTTCGAATAGTCTACGAATCTCCCAACTGTCGGATTTCTGAGGGTGTAGTTTAGATTTTGCTGCCTCGGAGGTTGAGATGTGTTTGGTGATGGAGTGGTTTTCGGAGCGTCAAAAGTGATGGATGGAGTGGTTTTCGGAGCGTCAAAAGTGAAGGATGAAGAGGTTTTTGGAACGTCAAAAGTGAAGGATGGAGTGGTTTTTGGAACGTCAAAAGTGAAGGATGGAGTGTTCATTTGCCCAGCATACGGAAACCGGTTTCGGATGTGGTTCGGTGCAATTGTGAATCCGTATTTTTCCAATTTTTCTCGGAGTCTCTCCAGTTCTGTTCGATCTGGCGCGCAGGTGGGTTTCTTGAACATAGCGCACTTGACTTTACAGGGTGTGACTCTTGGCGGCAAAGTTGTCTTTTGAATCAATGTAGGAGGGGCGAGGAATGTAAAATTGGTGGGAGCAGTTGGATTCGACGGGCGAGAGGTTAGATTGCATACAAGAGCCTTGGTAGTGGTTTTGATTGTCGATGGCGTATTTGCAGTTAAATTGCAGCTACATGCTCTGGTGGTAGGTTTAGTTGAGGTTAAATTACAACCGCGTGTTTTAGTAGTAAATTTGATTGAAGTTGGCTTGCAGTCACATCTTTTGGTGGTAGGATTAGTTGAGGTTGGCTTGCAGTCACATCTTTTGGTGGTAGGATTAGTTGAGGTTGATTTGCAGCCACATATTTTAGTGGTAGGATTAGTCGAGGTTGATTTGCAGCCACATATTTTAGTGGTAGGATTAGTTGAGGTTGATTTGCAGCCACATATTTTAGTGGTTGGTTTATGCGCAGTTGATATTTTAGTCGTTATAGGACAAATGGAATGCCTTTTTGTTATCTGAGGAGAATAATCTGTTTTAGTAATCTTATTTAGAGGAGTTAAAATACTAGTTTTTGTCTGTTGGCTTGTTGTGCTTACGGTGTTTGAATGGAAGGCAGTGGTATTCGTTTGTCTTGGAGACGGTTCGTTCGTTTTATTTATCACATTTGTTGAAGACAAAGTTCTAGGGGTCGAAATTTCAGCTGAATGATAGGTTTCATTGACTACAATTGTAGAAGGGAGAGAACTGGTTGTCTTAACTTCAGTAGGTTGGTTCGTTAAATCTACAATATTTGAGGGAGATGTATAGCTCGTATGGTTGGTTGCATGAGCTGAATTTGAAGGGGATTTAGGTAGTTCATCCTGGCCTGGCGTTGGCGATGCTGTCGAGGGTGCCCCTTTCAATAATTCGTAGATAGGTTTCAGTTTCTGAATCCGATGAGAAATCTTTTTTTCTGCGGGGTCTGATTCGAACACATAATTGCTGTTGCAGCAGGAACGATCATCCGGAATTTTGCTCTTCTTAGAAAAAAAGAATCGCTTACATCGGAGGCAGTTGTTTAAGTTAAATGGATGAAATTCGACATTCGGCACTCCCTGCAAATATTAAACAGTTCCAACGATAAAATATTGATCCTGACCATACGTGTTTGATGAAATCTGATATTCATATTACGATCATGATAATCAAAGTGTGTATAGTTTGAAAAGATGCCATCTCGTTTTTTGAAAAAAAATGGCCGTTCGATCTGTTTGAAGGCTGATTACTTATAGTTTCTCAAATAAACACAAAGGACGTATTCAAAGCCTGAAATGGCTTTGCCGACAGAAAAAATTGATCAGCAGAGACGTATCCAGCAATTTGGCAACACCGGATTCCCTCCATTTAAACCTATGTTAAATAATCGTGCTGTTAAATATGTTAAATAATCGTACATTACCATAGGTTAATGGGGAAAAACAATATTGCCGATTTGCTGGATCCGCCAGTGTTGATCAGTGTGAACGAGCTTGATGGAAAAAGGCCGATTGAAGAGTTTCAGAAAAGCGACCATGGCTTATTTTTTAAACTAAATGATTCCATTCGTAGTACCTAGGTTGATTTTATTTTCTTTAAAATCTTTTTTTTGAGGACTACCAAGCAACTTTCAGCGTTATTTTACGGGGAAAATAACTTTTAGGAGACATGAGAATCGCACAAAGCTCAAAATAATACTCTTGAGTTGAGCTCATCCCATTATTTCCCATTTCCATTGAGGTAAAAAAAGGAAACATGGAGACCTAAATTTTAAAGCTCATTAATGAAGATTCATCACACATAGCATGATGTGGACTTCTGTAGGGCTGAGTCACATTACACAAAAGTTTTAGCACCCTCGCGGGCATCATTCCAGGCTAACAGCGCACAGTGGATTGAGTCAATGGGAAAGGTCGGACGAAATTTGGAAACTTTAATAACTTGGTTTACACACAACTTTGAGGCTCTAAAAGCAGAGGCGGATCCAGCAGTTTGGCAACACCGGATTCCTTCCATTTAAACCTATGTTAAAAAATCGATTCTTGTCGGAGCATCGGGGACCCTCTAAGTATCGATACATTTCCATAGATTCAAACGGAGAAAAACAATGCTGCCAATTTGCTGGATCCGCCAATGTCTAAAAGTGGTTTCATTAGTTTCCTCGTGCGATGTTCTTCAGGAGCCAACCCTTAAAGATACAAATGTAGCGAAATAAACATAAAAATTGGCAGTTTTAGTTAAAATTTCATGTTCGATCGACCTCTCTGTTTGGCTCGATCCACTGTGCGGCGGTGCACGGCTCGGAGTCCCACCGAATTCCGGACTCCTTCTGTCATATCGTAACATTTTAAGCAAGGATTTTAAAACTCGTAAAACCAGTGGCACCATCGTGTTTCTCGCAAACTTTTACATAGAAATCAACAGTCAAATCGCAAATTCCTCTCACATGCAACATCTCCATTCCTTGGTTGAATCTGATTGAAAATGTTACTGAATTTTATCGGCAGCACTAGGAAAATTCAGTGAAATTTTCGGACAGCTTCGTTGAGCAATTTCTCTGTAAAAAAATAAAAAGGCGGCGGAAATGTTGAAACGTCGCATGGCGCTTGTGATTTTTCGGCCGGGAGGTGACGATGTGTTAATACATATATGTAACACTGAAATTTGTTAAAAGAGTCACAGGAATCGGTAGTAGTTCATCGAACTCCTTCATTGGCCTCCGGTTGAATTTCATGAATTGATGAGTCTGGAACGATACTTGAATAATTCCTCGCCCTAATTCCGTCAAACTTCTGTCCCTCATTCGATTCATTATTTCCCCGTAAAGAAGATACCCTTTCTCCTTGGAAGCGGAAAAAACAATTGGAAGAGACGAAAGTGGGAGTGTCTTAGCACAATTTCAAGAGAATCTCGGAAAACTCGTAGGAAAACTTATTGGAAGTTCGACTAATTTCAAAGCGTTGCCATTCTACCGAAACAAACTCAGATGTGATCGTTCGCGGGGGAAAGGAGGAAAAATTTTCGGTAGGTAGGTGGAACGATTTATGTCGATGTTAAATTGAAAAATCGGATTTTAAGATCTAGGCGGACTGCAAGTACACAGTATGAAAAAGTCAACAAAATGTCGTGTTAATATCCCAAGTAACATAGTGCGATGAAAATACTGAAGTAAAATTGCGATTTATTGCATTAAAATTGAAATTTTTAACCATGAAATTGCAATATTTTTTCGTCATTTGCTCATGCCGATTTTGAACAATCGACAGAGTGAGTTCCGTGTGTGTCAGAAAGATAGGCAATATGCAGTACAATGGAAAACTGCAACTTATTCCAATTTTATTGCAATATATTTCAGTGAGCTGTGTGCCTTCAATCAGTAGATAGGCAATATACACAAACTCCAATGCAATAGAAATAATTTTACAATACATTTGCAATTTACAGTAATCTATATTAGGCACTTAGGTAGAAAGTAATACACGAAGTAACACAAGTGGTTGGTTGATTTTTTTTTGTGTTAGTTTTCCCTATGTCAAATCGACCGAATCTTTAGGTTGAATGGACCAAATCTGTGTGTTGAAAAGCTGCGACCTCATTAAAAATTAGTTGCTATCCTCCCACGGCTCGTCTGAACCAACTTCAAATGAAAAGTCGATGACACCAAAAAGTCTCTTCGGTAGCTTGAACTAGGATGAAAGTACTGTCATTTAAGCCAAAAACGAAAAAAATCCGTCGGGCTCTTCGAAAATAAAAACGACGCGACGTCGGTAGACCCGCAGCGAAATGAAGTTGTCTCGGTAAAAATCGATTATCTCGCAAACCAGCAGTCCAAAAATAAAAATGTATAGCTCGTTAGAAAGCTAAAATCTTGTAGAACAATATGATGTTGTAATGTTAACTTTTTTGTCGCTCTTTTCCTCCCCGACAATTAGAGAAATTTAATTTTTTGAAAGAACCACGCATGTTAACATATAAATCGCTTTTATTTTCGAAGAGCCCGACGGATATTTTTCGTTTTTGACTTAAATGGACCGCGTTTAACAGAAGGGAACCAAGCCACATCAGCTATTGCCACATTTAAGTGGGCAATTTAATTTTTTACGAGAGAACTTTTGTGCTGATTCTTTTGAAAATTTTACGGAATTTGCTTCGCTCTATGGAGAAAATTCACTGAAATTTGCATGAAAATCTGCACAACCGTTTTCATATAACAAATAAAATTGCCCAATGAAATTTGGCATTAGCTGATGTGGCTTGGTTCCTTTCTGTTTAACGCGGTCCAAATGACATTACTTGCATCCTACTTCAAGCTCCAGAAGAGACCTATTGGTGTCATCGACTTTTCATTTAAAGTTGGTTCAGACGAGCCATGCTCCAGGATTAAACCTGGGTCACATGAGTGATATCGTCCAATGAGCTAGCCACTCGCAAGTCGCAACCCCTGATCATAGATAAGAAAACAAGAGTACATAAGTTCGGCAGGAAACTTTGCAACCAAGTCCTTCAGGTTGACCTGACACAAAAAAAAGTAACACAGAGACATCCAACACGGAAATTTGTAACTGTGAAGATGGAATAATTTTCGGACTATACTTCTCTTTTAAAAAGTCTCAAATGCAAATTATGATAACAATCGGTAATGGGCAAGTTTTCACAAGTTCTAGGAACTGCAAGTAGAGGGTAATCAATTCAATTACGTTTCACAAGCCGAGCAGAAACGAATTTCCACGAGTCTCGAACTCATTAAGCTTGAATTCCGGGAAAAATTATGTCAGGAAATACATTATTATTAAAAATGTAGGTATTTCGATACGGAAAACATATTTTAGCGGTGGCGTTCTTAAATTGTTAAATTCCAAGTAAAAAGCACGAACTATCCGACTGTTGACAAATGGTAATCCTATTCACTACATACCTACTATCTATACTTTAGAATAAAAAAAAAATTTTAAGATTTTACCTCGGTTGTTCCATATGCAGATTCAACCATTCGGGAAGTTTTCTTCAAACCGACTGTCATCCCCCCGGATAATCTGTATAGGAAACATTAATGGAAAAAATGCTATGAATTAAATATGGAGAAGGAATAAGTATATCGATGGTCATGGGGCAAAACCACGTATATCAATCCCAAGTAGCACCGATTGCAATACTGTCGTGCTAAGGAAAAACGCCGTATGAACATTTGAGTTGGCAACTTTATTTCGATAAAATGTTTATTTTTGAGGAAAGTTATGAATATTTTTCCTTGACATTTTCAGAATCTATAAGCTAAATCGCGAACAAAATTATCTGAAAAATTGGAAGGAAAATATTCATAAGTATACCAGAAAATTCGCATTTTTTGATAGGAAATTTGGCAACGCCTGAAGGTTCATACGACGCGACGTTCTTCCGTAGCGCGGCAAAATATGTAGCAATTATTACATGGTAAAATTATTGCAATTCCCCTGTGTGTTGTGTATTTTGCCTAGCTCCAATTTGAAGGGGCCCCATTTATTGAAACTTATTGCGATAAAATTGAAACAAGTCGCAATTTTTCATTGCATTGCAGACTGCCTATTTTTCTGACACATGATGCTCATTTCGTTGATTGTTTAAAATTGGAATAAATCGACTAAAAGATGTATAAATATTGCAATATAATGGTAAAAAAATTACAATTATCTTGAAATCGTATTCAATTTAATTTCAATATTTTCGTTGCACTGTGCTACTTGGGATTGCAGTGTTTCAAAATTTTCGCTTCTACTTAATTTATTTTTTTAAAGAGAAGCAAGCCAACTTTGTAACTTGAAAGAGCCGTATGCAAAAACGACATTTTTCGCCCCCCCCCCACTAAAACTTATTCAAGCTTCGTCTATCAGTTACAAATACTGGAGCGCTTCTTTCCCCAAATTTTCAGACCCCCAAAAAATTTTGGGGGGGCGCAAGGGGGGGGGGTGGAAGTCAAAACCTGTGAACCTCGATATCTTTCGAACGAAACAAGATATTGAGGTCCGGTTTGGACGAAAAATCGTCATAAATTGCATACTTTAAGATTCTAAAGGTAAAAATCCCAAAATTAAATTTTTAAATTAACTTATGTGCTTTTTTCAGTTTTTGAGGAAAAACAATTTCTTTTAAACAGATTAAACTGAAATTTCACATTTTTTGATTTGAACCAAAACCAGTTTTTTAAATTG
>NW_017547320.1:1708275-1722704 GCF_001854935.1 Bemisia tabaci
ATGTGAAAAAATAATCCAGAAATAGCTTGACAAATCACCGCAAACCGCGCTTCAATATCTACATCCGGTACCTTGTAGCAGCCGAAGTTCGACTATAAAATACCTGCAAATATGAGTAAAAATCGGGGACTTTGCCCCCCCATATTTCAAAAACGGTGCGTATACTCAATCTGAAATTTTATTATGTGTAAAGGGTCACCCTATAGATGAAAAAAAACCTCACACCGACCCCAATTTCGAGGGCCCGAAAACGGGCGAATTTTAGCCCTTTTTGTGCAAGGCTCTTTTTGAAACATTGGGAACGCTATATACCCCTACCGGAAATGGAGATGTTGCATGTGTGAGGGATTTGCGATTTATGACCATTGATTCTTGTGTAAAAGTTTGCGAGAAACACGATGGTGCCACTGGTTTTCTCTGAAATCATCTCCCAAGCTCAAAAAAAGCTCTCAAGTTGAGGCCAAAATGGAGGGGGTATTTCACCCTATCCTGAGAGTCCACCTCTACATCAAAACAAACTCTCCATGCAAAGATAGGGAGCAGATACATTAGCAGGGTTGCCGTGTTTTCAGTTTTGGAGTCCCCAAATAAAGTGGCAACCCTGCTAATGTATTTGCTCCCTATCTATGTATGGAGAGTTTGTTTTGATGTAGAGGTGGATTCTCAGGGTAGGGTGGGATATCCCATCCATTTTGGCTTCACTTTGAGAGTTTATTTTGAGCTTAGGAGATGATTTCAGAGAAAACCAGTGGCACCATCGTGTTTCTCGCGAACTTTTACAAAGGTAAGAATCAATGGTCAAATCGTAAATCCCTCACACATGCAACATCTTCATTTGGCCCCTGCAAACAGCTTTTGGGTACATTTTTGTCGCATTTTTCTTCTGCTTCAAGAGCATTGTGGTGTAGGCGCTTCATCGGTCTTCGAAGAATGAAAATGTGTAGCGCGATATATTTTATTCTGCATTTAAACTTAGTTTATGTTAAGAGGTTTTTCGAGAACCCTTCATAAAAATCCCATAAAATACAACTCTCTATTGCTTACAATATTAATTAGAGCTACAATGTTTTTCACCGTGAATTATACACTTGTTTTCAATTCGCCTTCAGCTGCGTCCGCAGCAATTGTTGTTACGAATATGTTGTGCGTGCTGATTTTAGTTCATTGCATAGTTGACTCTCTGAAGGCGTTTTATGTACGGAAGTAGAGCACCCTGTGAAAAGAGGAGGGTTTGAACGAATCGCTCGATCCCTCCTTCGTCCGTTCTCCGACAGATTGCGCTACTTGCGCACAGTAATGAGCTGTAATCCGCACGCACGATACATCCGCAACAACAATTGTTGCAGACGCAGCAGAGGGCGAATTTTTCAGTTAAAAATAAAGAGTGTGATAGGAAGTCTGCGTGTAACGAGAGGGTTTGTATACGATCAACATGGATCGAACGGAAAATAAAAACGCGAACCGATCAACATAGATTCAATGGACAAATAAATGAAAAAACTATTCATAATCAGAAGAAAACTTCACTGGTAAAAACAACCTTTTGGACCAATGCCACGGTGCATTGACTTAAGAGTGCAGTTTTTTGTCGCCGGATTTAAGAGTCTTGAACTGTTGTTTCAAGCGGATTTTGCATTGAAACAAGAGTCCAGACTCTTAAATCCGGCGACAAGAGAAACTGCACTCTTGAACCAAGAGGTTTTTTTTTTNTTTTTTTTTTTTTTTTTTTTTTTTTTTTTTTTTTTTTTTTTTACCAGTGTTGCATTTACATTATGCTTATTCAAAATAAGTACTAACCTCGTCTGGCTCACGACATGTTGTAAGTTGAAGAGAGCTAACCAAAAAAAGCAAAGCAGGCATTTTTGAGTGGTCCGCGACGGGACTTCTGTGACAGGAAAGATAATACTCTAGCCAGGACAGTTTTTTCAAGAGCCTTGGACCGTAAAGTCCACAGCAAAGAAGCAGCTCGCGTAAAAAATTCAAAGCCACAAGAAAAAGATTCCTTTAATGCGCGATAAAGTAACTGCGTATCTAAATTTTTGTTTCAATTTACATTAAATAGCACGTTTCGCTCGGTTCGGTATAAATTCTCGTCAGCTGACTTAGAAATTGTTGAGAGGACCGACAGGTACGGGGTGATCCAAAAAAGCCGCACCGATTTTTTCGACAGCCCCTCTTCTTCATAACTTTTATTCTAACGAGAATATATTTCAGATAGGTTTTTACGTAACGCTCCAGGGGAGGTGTGATTTGGTGGGACCGTTATGGTGTCATGTAATTTCGTTGTTACGTACAATTGAAAGATACGGGGAGCTACGTTATGGAAGCGTTACCTTAAAGGATCAGAAACAGTGTTCGAAACTCACAGGCGCCAGCGCGCCAAATGCGCCTAAGAAATCGGTCATGGCGCCTGAAAAATGATGGTTCTGCGCCAACGTGGCCCCTAAAAATTGCACCCTAGAAATCTGGATTTTCACAGGAAGTCACATAAAGAAGAAAAACAAATCTATTTGAATTGAAAAAAACTCGGAATTTTCAGTACTACAAGTGAAAGCTTACTTTTTCTATTCCTCACGATTTCATTCTTAGTGCTTTTGTCCTCCCCAAGTTACAGCTACTTACTAGTTCTGTTACGAAAATTGCCCCTCCCCCCCCCCCAAAAAAATAAAATCCTAATTATTCTGTTTGGTGATATTTCGAAAATACCCCCAAGTTACGGTTACTAGCTCTGTGACTAAAACATATTGCGTTTGACTTCTCACTAAATGCACAGTGATAGATAAGCAAAAAGTCAATCTGGCAATTAAAAATCTTCAATTGCCCCTAAAAATCGAGCTTTTTGCGCCACATGGCTCCTGAAACTCAAAGGTAAGTTCCGAACACTGATCAGAAATGCCTAAAAAGTGCGTTAAGTGATTCATGAACACTCCAAGGAATGAGACGGAGTCCTCCAACACCACGATCAAAGAAACATTAATCACCACAAAAGGGCACCACTGTCTGGAATTAATCCTTATAACGGATAATTTATGCAAGGAATACTTTCCGTCCTGTTTACTTAGCTACCCCCGCACGAGTGGTCAAGGCACCCGAGAGAGTGACAGTCAGTGGCGAACATTGCGATATATTGATTGATCTGCCGCTTAAACCCATGGAAAAGGATCGAAAAACAGATTTTTTGCAACAAGCACCTTAATGATCGATCTTTCATCATACCTTCAAATGGGGAAATATCGATAATCGATCATTCACACCTCGCCGTGCTTTGCGATAAGTCAATTGATCTGCCTTTCAAACCTATGGAAAAGGATCGATTATCAAGGTGTCCGCGACGGACACCTTACGAATCGATTCTTTACCATTGCATCAAATGAGAAAATATCGATAACTGATAATTCACGCTTCGTCACCCTGAGCGGCCTTACTTTCGGGCCATTGTTGCCGAATGGTGCAGAAAAATCAGTACTTCTCTCATTTAAAACCCACGTATAATATTCACATTTAATCGCGACACCTGGCAACCTTGTTCCGGGCTCTCACATTCGCAACACAGTCTCCCAATCGAAGCTTTCAAACCCTATATGCCTCGCATTGCCGCTGAAAAGGAATAAGAATTTCATTTCTGATTCGATACTGAATTTTGTAAAAAACAACTACAACATTGACAACATTTCTCATTTTCTCTCTTAGTCTACAGGATCCACTCATTTCAACCTATAGGATCGCTCCATTATACTCCTTATGTCTCAAGCTTTGTCTATCAATTTCAATAATCGGCCCGACCTGTGGGAATGCGGACGCCTTGGCTGAAACGACGACCACCAGTGGCCGGCGTGGAGTGCTTTGCGATACATCGATTGATCTGCCACTTACACCTATGAAAAAGTATCGATAAGCCGGGTGTTCGCGACGAGCACCTTAATGATCGATTCTTTACCACAGCTTCAAACGGAGAAATATCGAAAATCGATTTCGAAGGGGACAAGACACGATAGGCAGACACGTGTGAGTGCGTTAACGCTCCAGGGCGTGTGCGAGTACACAAGTATGCGCTCCGAGTTACAATTGATGCGGAGTGGTTATCCAACCATGCTCCACGCTCCTCGCCGGATTGAAAATATTAAAAACGACCCGGTCGTGGGGGAAGGGGGGGCTCGCTTTTCGAACAGGAACGGCAATGGACCGGGCTTGCACATAGTTGCCGGTGAAATAAAACAAAGTAAAGAAACGGTTGGGAAATTTGTCGTTTTCCACACTGGAAAAGAAAGTCTCGTGGATCTGCAGTCCAGGTTCTTAAAAAAATTGACAAGAAAAAATACTCTTGATGCGAGCGGAATTTTGCTTGAATCGAGAGCTGGGGTTCTTAATCCATGCGGATTTCCTTTTAATTCAAGCAAAAAACTGATTGAATCAGGAGTATTTTTTCTTGTCAAATTTTTCAAGAGTCTGGACTCTAGATCCAAGCGACTTTTTTTTTCCAGTGCATATGACACGAAGGTCATTTGGGCAGTGGCGAAGCGTGATGATCGATTAGCGATATTTCCTCTTTTGAAGCTATGGTAAAGTAACGATCTTAAGGGTATTCGATGAAAACACCCTGTTTATCGATTATTAATTTTTCATCGGTTTAAATGGCAAATCAATCTATACATCGCAAAGCACGCCGCGCCACTGCGTTTGGGTACATAAGAAGAGCAAGCGCTCTCCCACCTCCAATCTTCATTTTAACCTTAACATCATAAGGGTGAATTCGGTTGGATTTTGATCAATTTTAGAACATCCGCGGAACTTTTGGGAACGGTATTTCTTCTTAATGAAATATTTTGTGTATTTCGAACAACTTTGTCCCCCCCCCCCCACGAATTCCCTGAATTTTCCCAATCGCCGCGCAGACTCCCTGAGTTTCCCTCATTTTCCGGATCGTCGCACAGTGGATTGAGTCGATCAGAGAGGTCGGGCAGGACAATTTTGACTGAAACTGCAAATTTTGATGTTTAACTAGCCACATTTTAAATTTTAAGGGGTGCATCCCGAAGAAAATTCCACGAGGAACTCAATGGAACCACCTTTAAAACCCTAAAGTTTTGCATGAACGGAGTGATGAGCATTCATAGTTTCCAAATTTTGTCCGACCTTCCCCATTGACTCGATCCATTGTACGTCAGCAACCCTGTGAAACTGATCAGTACCTTGAAGAGAGAAGTAATGGATTTTTCAGTTAATTTTGCAATCTGGAAGAAATACGGTTCTCCGTCCACGAAGTTATAATGGAGAATTTTGAGTGCGATGTGGCAGCAAAGTACGTGGTGGAAATAAAACGGGGACTTTCCATATTCCTTGTCGGTCCTTGCTCAATGTTCCGCGAGCGCCCGCCCAATTGTTTGCCGGGAAGACCTCGCGCGGATTAAGTCAGAGCAACCGCTGTTGCCAAAAAAATTGAAACCCCTAGCAATATTCTGCCGTGCTAAGGATAGAACGCCGTATGAACATTCGAGAGTTGCCAAATTTCCTTCGATAAAATGTTTGTTTTTGAGGAATGTTTTGAATATTTTTCCTTGCAATTTTCAGGAACTTTAGATCAAAGTTCGAACAAAATTCTCTAGGAAATTGGTAGAAAAATATTCATAAGTTTACCAGGGAATTTGTGTTTTATCATAGAAAATTTGGCAGCGCCTGAAGGTTCATAAGGCGTTCTTCCATAGCACGGCAGTATTAAGGACAATTTTGAACTACTTTGCTACCGTCATAGCGAAGAGAGGCGTAACTCTCAAATTTTCGAAATGGAGTTTCCTTCAAAATTCGTCTAAAGGGCCGTCCACAAATTACGTCATCCATTTTTATCAATTTTTCGACCCCTCCCTCACCGGATCAAACCGTTATCCACCGCTAGACCCCCCCTAAAAATTACGCCATCCATAGCCCCCCCCCCCTTTTCGGGGTAAAACGCAGAAAATCGATGAAAATTAGTAGATATAGTAAGCAGCGTTCAGAGATTCAGTTTTATTTTAAAGACGAATCGTTGTGTTATGACGAAAAAATTTCATTGATTTTTTCATGGCACTTAGGCCAGTACTGTCATGCTAAGGAAAAATGTCGTATGAAGATTGGAGAATAGACAAATTTTCTTCGATAAAATGTTCATTTTTGAGGAAAGTTATCAGTACCTATTTTTCCGAAATAATTTTCAAGATCTTTAGGTAAAATTGCGAACAAAATTTATTGAAAAATTGGAAGAAAAGTATTTGCAAATTTTCGCGAAAATCGTGATTTACGGAAGGAAATGTGGCAACGCCTAAAGGTTCATACGGCGTTCTTCCTTAGCACGGCAGGGAAGAGAGTTTCTTAAAAATGGTAGCCGCTGACGCTGAGGTAAGTTTACACATCGTAATAAAAATGAGATAACAACGCGTTTCCAATATGTGAGTAATAAGTGACAATACGCCTTTTCTAAGGAATGTTTCGGTCATTGCAACGAACGAGACACGCGTTGTAGTTGTAAGGCGACGTCAATGACAACGCCTGCAGAATGCAACTATTCGTGCTCTATGACTATGCGTGACGCATAAGCAAAAATTGAAGGCGCATTCGCATTCTCGTTGGCAGTCACGGATTGTAAGCACGGGCGACTGCGCGCATTGTTGCTCAATGGCGAACATGGAACAATGTAAGATCATCGCGACGTCTTATAGTCTCGTCGTGTTTTATCACTTATTCCATGCTTATTTTTTCGTAGAATAGAACTAATAGTCATTATTATTTAGGAGATTCAAAGCGTATTCCTTAAACATGAGATGAAGAAAAACCGGTAAAATTATTAAAGAGGACTATGTTCCTTGCTTTATTTTAGAAGAAATAAAATGGGATGAATAGGAAAAATGAAACAAATCTATAACGTTTATGATACGTGTTTTTCAAGATGGCTGCCACATCACCGGCTGAAAATGACACTTTAAATAGCCGCTAACTACTTCGATAAACCAATTCAAAATTGTTTTTTCTTTGAAAATAAGGCAGGTTAACCTACTTACCTGTATTGATTTTTCAAAAGTCGAATGCGTGGAACGTAAAGCTTTTTGAGACTCAATTCTTGAGGCTAAATATGTATTAACGCCAGGACATGTCATCGCTGAATATACCTCCATCGAACAGTGGAGCGCAGCGCTCTCTCTTTAGTAATCATGTTTCCGCAATGGGCCTGTTGCATGCAAGAGATACAGCCGTGCGAATAGACTTTTTAGAGGTTAAATGACACGAAAATAACGATGGTCACATTAAAAAAGTCTGAAATGCACTCCTTACTGCGCAATTTGCGTTAGTAGGAACGCGCTTTTTCAAATTTCCCGCGTCTGGGGGCAGTTTTCTAATCACCGGAAACGAGCAAACGGCGGGCTCGGTGATTTCCGGAAGATGCCGAGTCGTTGTTGTTGTTGTTCTTTTTTCCTTCAGTTTATTTACAAACCCAACGTGATCTCTCATAGTGGTCTAAATACGCTTTACGCAGTAACTAAATTAATCAACTTTTAAATATCCAACGCAATCCTTCTACATTTCATTTCACGACATCACGATCTCCGATTTTCAGGTTATGTTGTCAGTTTTAGTTGACCGGAAATAGCCGCGAGTTGCCGTTACTTGTTCCGTTAGAAAACTGCCCCCAGACGCGGGAAATTTGAAAAAGCGCGTTCTTAACAACACAAATTGCGCAGTAAGGAGTGTATTTCAGACTTTTTTAATGTGACCATCGTAATTTTCGTGTCATTTACCCTATGAAAAGTCTATTCGCACGGCTGTATCTCTTGCATGCAACAGGCCCATTCTGCATGTCTCATTCTGCCGTACTATGGAAAAACGTCGTATGAACTTTCAGGCGTTGCCAAATTTCCTTGGATAAAATACGAATTTATTGGGAGATTTGTGATTGTTGTTCTTCCAATTTTTCAGACAATTTCGTTCGCAGCTTAATATAAAATGCCTGAAAATTCCAGACGCCAATATTCATAACTTTCCAGAAAAATATATATTTTATCTGGGGAAATTTGGCAACTTTCGAATGTTCATACGGCGTTTTTCCGTAGCACGGCAGTATTGTGAAGGAAAAACGTCGTTTGAGCATTTGAACATTGCCACATTTCTTCCAAAAATAATTCGTATTTAAGGAATAAGTTACAGATATTAATCCTTGGAATCTTCGGATGAGCACGGTTGATTTTCGGGTAAAATTTCCTGAAAAATTCATAGATAGAAATTCTCACTTTCCAGACAATCTGTATTTTATCGGAGAAAAGTTGGCAAAATTGGAATAATGTTCGTGTGTGGAGTTTTTTTTTGTATGTTTAAGTGAGACATCATCGAGCAGTAAGTAAGGTTCTATCACTTATATCCTGCGTGAAGGTTTAACTGGTTCACTACTGCGGGTTAGGTACATTTCAATAGTTACGCGTTTTTTCCATGCCCTTCATTTTAGACATGAATATCGCTACCACTAAGTGGCGTCCAACAATACTTAAAATCCAAAATCTCGTCTCCTTTGATACTAGGATTATAAGACTTCTTAGTATGAGAATCTATACGTCCTGTGGCTCCGTATATATTCTATAATCTAAAAAACCGGTACGTCTGAAACGATATTTACATTACGATTTTTCATTAGGGAGGGGCTTGGCTCCCTTCTTACCTACTGGAACAACCGTGAACAACTTTAGGGTGTATGCCTTCCAAAACCAAATTTTGGAAACAGCCGATCGCATTTCTCGTTCCTATTCCCCAAGAATATTGCAGCACCCTGGTAAAAATTGGCGGTAGAATTTGTGTTCCAAAATACCATAGACCTACAGCCGACTGTAAGATTTCCAATAGCTTCTATAGCCGGCAACACAATTTCTTATAGCCTTTAGCCGATGGCGCTTAAGCAACAGCCTGACGATAAAGTGTATGCTACATGTTACTAACGGATGCTAGGACTTAGTGAGTTTTTGGACTACCGCTCTATTTTTGGACCGTAGTATCTTGATTTATTTTGCGAGGAAAGCTCCGTACTTTTGAAGGATGCCTGCCATTCCTAATATGTTGGAGCGCCTTCAATTTCGTACGATACTGTGCAAAACCTGGTGTAAAATAGTTGCTTCAAGCGCCGTGGTACGCTGCGGCGCGGCGGGCGGGCAGCCAGCGCGAAACGCGCTTTGGCGCCTACAAACCTAACAGGGATACTTCACGCATTGCGCAATGCGTGAAGTATCCCTGTTAGGTTTGTAGGCGCCAGTGCGCCGCCGCTCCGCTTTGTGTTAGGCTCTAATATTTAATCTCGTGGAGTCAGCGTTGTTCAACTCATGACTTTGAAATGTTTGCACACTCTGTATGGATTATTCTCACTTTAATTGATGAAAACAATGATGTATAGTAAAGGAAAATATTATGTGTGTTTTGTGAATATTATGGTGATTCAGTACAAACTTAAGGATTTACAAAGCACACGAATTTCTACCCAATTTCTTAAAGCCTTTTATAGCCGATGGCGAAATAAAGCAACAGCCAGGCGATAAAGTGTAAAGCCCGGCGACAGGAACTATAGCCCGGCTGTTTAATTTTTTATCGCTTCGTGTAGCCCGGCCGTATGATTTTTTCCACTTTCTACAGCCAGCTATATGATTTTCTACTGCCTTCTTCAGTCGGCTATAAGAACTCCTATGGTATTTTGA
The DNA here is from genome assembly GCF_001854935.1 of Bemisia tabaci. Lineage (NCBI taxonomy): Eukaryota > Metazoa > Arthropoda > Insecta > Hemiptera > Aleyrodidae > Bemisia > Bemisia tabaci. The sequence goes on from NW_017547320.1 coordinate 1,717,971, forward strand.
AACGCAGCTCCTATCGCCAATTTTTACCAGGGCAATATTTCCATTATCGCCATTCTGAGAGTTTACTGGTCTCACCGTGGATAATTTTTCCTCCCTTTCCTGGCACACTTCACCGATAGTGGTGAGGCATAAATGATCGATTATCGATATTTCCCCATTTAAAACTGCGGTAAAGAATCGATTGTTAACGTGCTCGTTGCGAACGACCTGTTTATCGATCTTTTCCCGAAGGTTTAAATGGAAAATGAAGCGACAGTTCTCGAAGCACGCCACACCACTATTTTTCCCTCGCCGGGCTCCGATAGAAGATCGGAACACTGCCGGCCTAAGTCTAAACGCCGTATTCGAATGTTGCCAAATTCCCTCTCAGAAAATATTTAATTTTGAAGAGAATTATGAATATTTTTCCTTGAAATATTCAGACTTTTGAGATCAAACTACGAGCGAAATCCTCTGAAAAATCGGAGGAGAAATATTTCCAAATTTTCCCAAAAATTCGTGATTTGTTGAAGGAAATTTGACAACACCTCATGGCTCATACGACATTCTTCCTCAGCACGGCAGAGCTAGTTGCAACACTATTTTACGAGTCGGAAGATGATGAACCACCAAAATTGGTGTACTCCCGCTCGTATTGTTCGCCTCCATTTACATGACTGCGCTCATAGTTCTGATCGGGAATTCCGAAATCAAAATTACTCCCTTTCTGAATCCCCCCCCCCCCCCCCCCCATAACTCATCACTATTCGAAGCTCAACTTCCAAAATGCATTTCTCAAGACTCGTGGGTATCGGTGAGAGAGAAAAGATAGCCAAATCAACAAAACCTTACATCAATGCACCAAATTTTGTGGTGTCCTCGTGATTTAATGACAAAGGGACTACATATTTTTCACGATTTTTTTAATTTCCTTGTTCTTCCTAAAATGTTCTAACCGTTCCCTGGTTTTACGCAATTCACTTGTTTCCACACCTGTGCTGCCGTGCTAAGGAGGAACACATTATAAACCTGAAGATGTTGCCAAGTTTTGTAACATAATATCCAAATTTGCTAGAAAAAAAAAAAAAAAAAAAAAAAAAAAAAAAAAAAAAAAAAATTGTGGCTATTCTCTTCCTAAGTTTTCAAGAATTTGATTTGCAATTTCATCCAAAGTGTGCGTCTAAGCATTTGAAGGAAAATTATTCACGATTTTCCCAAAAAATACGTACATACTTTCTCGAGAAAAGTTTGGCGACGTTCGAAAACTCATATGGCGTTTTTCATTGGCACGGGCGGCTATGTAGACGCCCATGGCAGGGTTGCCACAGGATTTAAAAAATGAAATTCCCTGACATTTCCCTGATACATTTTGGTGGAATTCCCTGACAATTGAAGATGTGACGCGGAGGTTAAGATGCATAATTGAAAATAGTTTTCAGGTAAAATTTGTTGTTCGAAACCTCAAACCCATTCTAGAAAGCAAATGAAGGCGATTTAACAAATTTACCCCGACACTTTCGTCATATTCGTCATTTTTCCTGACATTTCCCGGTTTTCTCTGACTGTGGCAACCCTTCTAGGGTAATGCTCCCGATTCTCTTCCCGGTTTGGAACCGAATTTCCCTTGATATGCAAGGATAAAGCACCAAAACACGATTCTGTGACCAGCGCGAATGTCCCATTGCGACAAAATCAAGGATAATCGGTCAGATGTTCATGGTCCTGGCGAGCGAATTTATCGCCAAAAAATCAATGAAAAATCACAACTTATCATCAAAATATCGATTTTTCCGTTGAAAAATGCTCCTTGGGTCCCCGAGTAGCACAGATTCCAATAAATAGCAATTACATAGTCAAAATATTGCAATTCCACTGAGTGTTTTGTATGTTGCCCAGCTTGTGTTTGAAGGGGCCCCATTTATTGAAACTTATAGCAATAAAATTGAAATAAGTTGCAATTTTTCATTGCATTGCATATTTCCTATCTTTTCTGTCAGATGGAGCTCATTTTGTTGACTGTTTAAAATCGCCATAAATCGACTAAATGATGTAAAAATATTGCAATTTAATGGTAAAAAAATTACAATGGACCATTAGAAGAGGTACAAATTGCAGCATTCTGATACATGTTTCTGAGCCTAAATTTCACGGAAAGCACAATGCGCACAAGGAAAATTACCAAAATCCACACCTTACGAAGATGATTAATGATTCTTGATGCGTGAATTCAAACCACCCGCTCATGAAAACCCAATGCTTTACGTGATTCGACATATCTCGCGCTAAACGTTATCATGACAGTCTCTACTATATAAAAATCTGGCAACCTCAATCTTGACGCTTTGGCTCAGCTATAGCAAATTGCTTATAGTTTGAACAACACATGGTGGGAAATAAACATTGCTCGATTGAGAAGCTTGCTGAAACCGTTGTAGCGCGCGATTTGACTCACGTAGAGCTTTGAGTTTTTTGAGCGGGCAGTTCAAATTCCTCGTAATCAATGTGAAATAACAACGTTAATATCTTCGTTAGGAGTTGGTTTCAGTAATTCTCGTTGTTCGAATTGTGTTCGACGTGAAATTCTGGTTAAAAAACATGTGGCAGGTTGCGTAAATTTTTACCTTGTCTAGTGGTCCATTACATAGTAAAAATTTTGCGATTCCACTAAGTGTTTTGTAAGTTGCCTAGCTCCTATTTGAAGGAGCCCCATTTATTGCATTGCATATTTCCTATCTTTCTGTCACATGGAGCTCATTTTGTCGATTGTTTAAAATAATCGGCATAAATCGACTAAATGATGTAAAAATATTGCAATTTCATGGTAAAAAAATTACAATTGTATAGAAATCAAACTACACTTCAATTCCAATATTTTCGTTGAAAAATGCTCCTTGGGTCTCCGGACTCTCCGGACAAGCAGACAACCCGCCGGCAACAACGGGGGCAGATGATGCGCCCGAATCCGAAATCGATCAACAAGCTGAAACGACTCGAAATATATCTCCCCCTCCCCCTCGCGTTATCCTGGCCGGGAGTCTTCCTATCCGGGCGGTGCGTCCCGCGCGGGGTTTCATGCAACGTTGAGCAGGCATTATGAGCGATCACATACTGTTATAATGACGGCCATTGAAACGAGCATCCCCGAAATCTGTTTAAATCTCCCCCTAGCTCCAGCCCCGGACCTGACCTCCGAGCATTGCGCAGTGCACCCGATAAGACGGCAAGACGGCTTCCCGGCAGGAGAGCGTGTGTTTACTCCCGTTCCTTCAGGAGCCTTTCCTCGAGGATGGACGAATTTTCGCGAATGGATTTCGTCGAAGGTAACGTTGAAAGGAGTCAACAGATAGAAAAACACCTTCCTCGCAAGTAAAATTAAAAAAAGGTCCTCGCCATATGACCCATATCCCTTCAATTTTTAGTTTGGTCCAGAGATCTTTTAGGAACTTAAATGAATAATCCAGGTGGTGCTTTCGAGCCAACTTTCAAAGAATGGAGATGTTGCATGTGTGAGGGATTCGCGATTTGACCAGTGATTCTAATGTAAAAGTTTGCAAGAAACACGATGGTGCCACTGGTTTCCTCTGAAATCAACTCCCAAGCTCAAAAAAAGCTCTCAAGTTGAGGCCAAAATGGAGGGGATATCCCACCCTACCCTGAGAGTCCACGTCTACATCAAAACAAACTCTCCATGCAAAGATAGGGAGCAAATACATTAGCAGTGATGCCGTGTTTTTAGTTTTGGAGTCCCCAAATAAAGTGGCAACCCTGCCAATGTATTTGCTCTCTATCTTTGCATGGAGAGTTTGTTTTGATGTAGAGGTGGACTCTCAGGGTAGGGTGGGATATCCCCTCCATTTTAGCCTCACTTAGAGAGCTTTTTTTGAGCTTGGGAGATGATTTAGAAAAAACCAGTGGCACCATCGTGTTTCTCGCGAACTTTTACATAAGAATCAATGGTCAAATCGCAAATCCCTCACACATGCAACATCTCCATTAAAGGCATTCAAGGTTGCCAGGTTATACCATTCATTGTGGATATTTTACCATGGGTTTAAACGGAGAAACTGCTGATTTTTCAGCACAATCTGGCAACCATGGCATTTTTTCAAAATCTGCAGTCCGTCAAAGTGAGCTTTCCGTGTGATTTTGCGAAGAATTATGGTTAACCCCTATTCCCCCCCCCCAATTATTAGCGTACCCCAAAATCGTTGGACGTGCATAAGGAGACCATACATATGGTCTTCTCCGCAAATTTTGAATGAAATTGAACAGATAGATTCTGAGATATGGCTGTATACAGAGTTGGGGGACGCCTGACGGACGGACACCGTTTTTTTCAAGTATGGTTATATTGATTCCAAGGACCTTAAAACGTCTGGAAATTGTGATTTTTCAACTTTTTTTCTTTCTTGTTGTTTGCTGGAGGATGACAACACTTCCTCTACCCAAGAAGGAAGCGAGGGAGTAAGAAGCAGAAGGATGTTTCATGCGGCTTCAAAAATGAAAAATCCGACAGGTTTGAGACACATTCTACGGTAAAGAGCCATGCACAAAGTGGCCCATTTTTGGGCCCTCGAAATTGGGGTCGAAGTAAGGTTTATTTTCATCCTTAGGGTGACCCTTTACACATACTAAAATTTCAGATTGAGTATACGCACCGTTTTCGAGTTATGGGGGGGGGGGCAAAGTCCCCGATTTTCACCCATTTTTGCAGGTGTTTTAATGTCGAACTCCGGCTGTTACGAGGTACCAGAT
>NW_017547320.1:1727467-1737811 GCF_001854935.1 Bemisia tabaci
TGTGAAGTTATGAGTGCATTTCAGACTTTGCCGATGCGCTCATCGTGATTTTTGAGGCATTATCTATAAGAAACAACTCTTATTTTTGCTCTAGCAAAAGTTTGCAACAGGCCCATTTAAGAAAAATTGCTAGCAACCTACTGCTTCAAGCTTTTAGTTGTTAAAAGTTCAGGTTGGAAAAAAAAGATAGCAGATAACTACATTATGGTAGGAAGTGACTTCATTTATTAATATTTGTTGAAGTACTCTTGAATTTGCAATCAGGAAGATTTCCTCTTGCATCAAGAAAAAAATGGCTTGAATCAGGCAGGTTTTCCGTCGACATGAGCGACATTCTCTTCAATATGAGCCTATTGTCTTCTTGATGTAAACTTCTCCGCCTTGATTCGGAAGAAAATCTTGGAGGCAAATTCAAGAATACTTCTACTCGAAGGAGGTCCCATTTTTCCCAGTGAATTGCCGCCTTAAGCAATTAATTTGAAAACGAATTCTTAAAATAAATGTCTCGATTTCGAGGGGAAACCTACACTCGGACTGTCGTGCTAAGGAGGAGCGCCGTATGAGAGGTGCCAAATTTCCCTTGACATTCATGCGTATCTTTCCTTGAAATTTTCAGATATTTTATATTAAATTGCGTACAAGTTGTCTGAAAATTTTGGAAAAATACTCACCATTTTCTCAGTAAATTCGGTTTTCATTAAAGGAAACTTGACAATGTCTAAAGGCTCATACGGCGATCTTCTTTAGCACGGCAGCGGAGCCCTTGGCACAAGCGTCCCTTTATAGAGAGTTGAGACAACGCGGCAATATGGATATCACAAACGGGAATAAAGATTACACAAATCGGACGTTTTTTATGATCTTTGATCAACCCATTCCCGAATTCCTGTCTCCGTTCCCTCACTCATTCCATTTGTTCCTTGATTCCTTGTACCCTCGATTCCTCGCCCATTCCAGTTTATAATTTTTGCAATGGAGATGTTGCATGTGTGAGGAATTTGCGATTTGACTGTTGTTCTTATGTAAAAGTTCGCGAGAATGGAGAATCACGATGGTGCCACTGGTTTTCTCTGAAATCAACTCCCAAGCTCAAAAAAAGCTCTCAAGTTGAGGCCAAAATGAAGGGGATATCCCACCCTACCCTGAGGGTCCACCTCTGTATCAAGACAAACTCTCCATGCAAAGATAGGGAGCAAATACATTGACAGGGCTGCCACTTTATTTGGGGACTCCAAAACTGAAAACACGGCAACCCTGCTAATGTATTTGCTCCCTATCTTTGCGTGGAGAGTTTGTTTTGATGTAGAGGTGGACTCTCAGGGTAGGGTGGGATATCCCCTCCATTTTGGCCTCAACTTGAGAGCTTTTTTTGAGCTTGGGAGTTGATTTCAGAGAAAACAAGTGGCACCATCATGTTTCTCGCGAACATTTAAATAAAATCGCAAATTCCTCACACATGCAACATCTACATTGGTGAAAATGTTATCTTTATTCCCATTTATGCCACTGTGAAGGCCTAAAAAACGGTAGCCAATCCAGTGGCGTGGCGTGCTTTGCGATACATCGATTGTTACGCCATTTAAATCCATCGAAAAGGATCGATTAACGGGGTGTTTGCAGCGAACACCTGAGAAATCGATTCTTTAACACAGGTTTAAATGGCTGAACAATCGATACATCGCAATTCGAGCCACGCCACTGAACCAATCATAAATGGATTCGCATTGCCTTCACTCTCAGTGTAAAGGGGCTCCACTCGGCACTAGAGTCCCTTTATACTGAGAGTCAAGACAACGTGAATCCATTTCTGATTGGTTCCCGTATTTTAGGCCTTCACAGTGTCACAAACGGGAATAAAGATTACATTTTCACCGATTGCAAAGATTATAATCTGGAATGGACCAGGGAATTACGGGTTCGGCGAGGAATAAACTGAATAAGAGAAAGAACGGAAAAAGGAATTTGAGAATGGGCCGATCAAAGATTACAAAGAACGTTCAATTTCTGTAATCTTTATTCCCGTTTGTGACTCCATAAGGGGTGTTGTCTTGACTCTCAGTATAAAGGGACTCTACACTCGGCACGAAAGAGACAGCCTAGAAAAAGTCTAGATAGGAACTATAGTACGCTCTCACGGGTCGACCGTCGATTTTGACATGGCTCCCGGTTGCATCGACTATGCGATCAACGTGATTGAACCGGCACCGCAGGATATCGATTCTCAGCCCGAGCATGCTTTCATGGGTAGGAATATACCAATCGAAATAAGTGACATCCAACTCGTACCCTCTGTCGTCCCTGATCGTTATGCAGCTCCTCTCACCTTCCTCGGTGTGAAGGCGGAAATGGAGAGCGGTTCCGGTCACGTCGAAAAATTCGTCCGCGCCGAAGGACTCGACATCCTCGTACGCCACGAAACGGATATCCAGGTCCAGGGCTTTCAGAAGACGGCTTTTGACCTCCCACACTAGGTCCGTGTACTCGTCCAAGTGCAGCTCGCTGGGATGGTCGAGGTTATTGACGAGAGGCTGCCTGGGGTGGACGACGGCGCGGATCATCTGGAGAGTTTTGCCGACGACGATCTGCTTCTTGAAGAAGAAGGCTACCTTATCGTGCGCGAAGACGCGGATGATTCCCGTCTCGTCGGCTACGTCGAAGTACAGTTCGAGACCCTTTCCGCCGGAACGGTGAGGGCGCGAGCTGAAGATGATCTTCCCCCTCACACTGACGACCCTTCTCCCTCCGGTGATGTTCCCGATTTCGGTGAAAGACACGTTCCGAAACCAGCTTGGGACCGGTGGCTTCTCGGGCTTGACTCGTTCCTTGGCCTTGAAAATGGATGCTGAAGCCCCAATCAACGGCTTGTCGGTCTTGACTCTTTTCTTCGCGCCCAAAACGGAGGTCGGTGTCCGGATCAATCTCTTCTTCCCGCAACGGGGGGTTGGTGTAGTTGAGGTGGAAGGGCGTTCTGTTTCCGTCAATTTTACCACCCTTGGGGGGGTCGCCAAATCGACGATTTCTAGAGGGGTGGTTTCCTTGGGCGATGGCTCGATTATGTCTATCTCCACGACATCCATTGGATTATTCGAGGATGTGGTGTTTTCCGTTGTCTCAACTGCGGAGGTCTGCCTGAGAGACTGAATGTTGACGACTTGAACAGGGGTTGGTTTCTTAATTGATGGCTCGGAAACATCCGCCGACGCAACATCCATTGAATTCTGATTTGAGGGCATGGTGTTTTCCGCATGCTCAACGACTTTTACCGGGGTTGTTCTCTTAGTTGATGACGCGGTAATATCTAACGGCGTAACGTCCGTCGGATCATTTGAGATGATATTTTCCGCCAGCTCAACGACGTTTACCGGGGTTGTTTCCTTAAGTGATGACGCGGTAACATCTAACGGCGCAACATCCATCGAATCAGTTGAAGGTGCAGAGTTTTGCGAAATCTTGATGGTGCGTATTTTCATTCCAGGAGACTCGCCGAGATCATCTAGGTCATCTAATATAATGAAGTCGTCTCCATCCTTCGTTGGGGAATTCATGATATTATTCAGTACTTCAGAAAGCTTTATAGAGAACTCAACAGCATTTGCTATCGGTTCTTCTTTGGGGTACTGAGTTTTGACCGTTGACTCAACAACATCTGATACTATGTGATTTGGGGCGGTTCTGATGTCCGGTGACCCGAAGAATTTTCCCAAAAGGGCTTTCTGGTTTGGAGAGGTGGTGAAGGCTTCCCGACTTGGAGAATTGGCGGGTGCTCTCCGACTTGGAGAATTGGTGCTATCTGTTAACGCAGCATTCTTGGGAGGATTAACCTGATTCGAAGTGTCTATATTTCTAGCGCTGAACCGAGTGGAACTAGGAGGAACATTTTCCTTTGGGGACTTGATGGTCTTCGCTGAAAAACTCACCGGCATCACTTTCCGATTTGGAGACTCGATTTTCCTAATGTCCGGACAAGGAGTTCCCTTGCCCAGGGACTCAATATGCTCTACCAACTTCGCATCTTTAAGTACGACTGCTTTCTGGTTTAGAGGTTTAAGCATCGCTAACTCACCGCTATTTGCTGGAGCTTTCTCAAGTTCTGGAGACCCGTCCATGCTCGAAAGACCCGAGAACTCAATACTGTCGATGTGAGGTGAATCCTGGTCTAAAGACTTACCATCGTGCACCAGCTCGACGCTGTCCACTTGAAAGGACATTGTTGGCTTGCCACTTCAGGTACCTGATGGAAAAAAGTACAATTCAGTAATTATTTAGACACACAAGAATATTATTGGGACGAATTCAACGGAAATAAGGCTAACTGTATTTCGGGTTGCCTAATGGAGAAGTTGCATGTGGGAGGGATTTGCGATTTGACCGTTGATTCTTATGTAAAAGTTCGCGAGAAACACGATGGTGCCATTGGTTTTCTCTGAAATCATCTCCCAAGCTCAAAAAAAGCTCGCAAGTTGAGGCCAAAATGGAGGGGATATCCCACCCTACCTTGAGAGTCCACCTCTACATCAAAATAAACTCTCCATGCAAAGATAGGGAGCAAATACATTGGCAGGGTTGCCACTTTATTTGGGGCCTCCAAAACTGAAAACACGGCATCACTGCTAATGTATTTGCTCCCTATCTTTGCATGGAGAGTTTGTCTTAATGTAGACGTTGACTCTCAGGGTAGGGTGGGATATCTCCTCCATTTTGGCTTCAACTTGAGAGCTTTTTTTCAGCTTGGGAGTTGATTTCAGAGAAAACCAGTTGCACCATCGTGTTTCTCGCGAACTTTTACATAAGAATCAACAGTCAAATCGCAAATTCCTTACACATGCAACATCTCCATTGAGTTTATTCAAATTGTATTTTGTGAAGCTGTATTGACTTAAGTTTACCTTACCTTAAGTTTTATTAACTTAGGTAACCTTAAGTTACATTAACTTAAGTAATCTTAAGTTTCATTGAATCAAGTAATCTTAAGTTTCACCAACTTAAGTAACCTTAAGTTTCACCAACTCAAGTAATCTTAAGTTTCATTAACTCAAGTAATCTTAAGTTTCACCAGCTCAAGTAATCTTAAGTTTCATTAACTCAAGTAATCTTAAGTTTCACCAGCTCAAGTAATCTTAAGTTTCATTAACTCAAGTAATCTTAAGTTTCATTAACTCAAGTAATCTTAAGTTTCACCAACTCAAGTAATCTTAAGTTTCACCAACTCAAGTAATCTTAAGTTTCACCAACTCAAGTAATCTTAAGTTTCATTAACTCAAGTAATCTTAAGTTTCATTAACTCAAGTAATCTTAAGTTCCATTAACTTAAGTAATCTTAAGTTTCATTGACTTAAGTAATCTTAAGTTTTACTTTTCTCATCATAGAGAGCCAAGTATCTTTATGCCTTGAAACTTTTTGTAATTTTTTTGTGCTGGAAAAGATATATTCACAAAATTGAAAATTAGAGTGATGCTAATTTTATTGTAAAAAAATCAAACGTGAGAGTAAAGTAGACAACGTTCGATGTGGTTGGACTGTTTGCAATTTAATACGTCCATTTAAAAAGTAAATTACCTTTCGTGGGAGTTACATTGTAATCAAGTCTCACGTGATTTCTATCGACTAAATGCAAGGTCTCATACCTTGAAAGCAAGCAAGCATTAATCAGAATATTTTTTCTCGTCCTTTTTTTTCTTGGTGAAAAATGTAGCCGAAGACTATGACAGAGATTACGTCAAAGGGGAAAGAATTTTGGCTTTCTGTGGATTATTTTTAATTATTCCTTGAAAGGTTGAGTTTTGATGAGAATTAGGGTGAAACGCAACTCTATGGGCTTTGCCTCACCTTTACTGCTTCAGTTGCGCTAGTCCCAGAATCGTGTTTTGATGCTTGATTCTTTGTAGATTAGCTAAAAACAATAAGATCCATCAAGAGAGCAACTTTCTACGTTCAATATTAACCGAGATATCGCCCTTTGAAAAGTCGGGTTTCTTACGTCATCCATCGCGGCAGTGACACCCTTGGTTTCTTCCACCTTGCTTTCATCAGTCAGTAAGACGCACATTAACACAGGTACCTTAACGTGAAACGCAGATGGAGGTAAGGATGTCACTACCGCGGTGGATGACGGCAAAAACCCAGCTTTTCAAGTCGATACATCTCGGTTAGTATTGAACGTAGAAAGTCGCTGTTTAAACAGATCTTTTTATTTTTAGCTAATCTATAAGAATCAAGCATCAAAACACAACTCTGTGACCAGCGCAACTGACCCGTTCCAAGTAAAAATGAGCAAATCCCATAAAGTTGCGTTTCACCCTTATTCTCATCAGAACTCAACTTTTCAAGGAATAATTAAGGATAATAATTCACCGAGAGCCGAAATTCTCTTCCCTTGTCACAGTCTTCGGCTACATTTTTTACTACGGAAAAAAAAAGAAGAGAAAAAATATCCTGCTTGCTTGCTTTTAAGGTATGAAAACATGCATTTAGTCAAAAGAAAGCACCTACAGCATCAAAACACGATTCTGTGACCGCAACTGACAGCGACCCATCATCAATCGCTAAAACAACCGATTATAGTCATACTTTTTACGTCCTGAAAAACTTCAAAATCAAGCGAGGGCGACGCGCATTCCTCTTAGCGAAAACAAGAGGGGTGTGATAAAAATAGATTTGTACCTTTCGCCGAAGCTCTAGGACGGAGGGTATGGATTCGATCGACATGAATCGATCGAAAAATGAAAACGTGAATCGATCGACAACTTATTAAAAAATCGGCGTCGATTCGATCGACATGAATCTATCGAAAAATGAAAACGTGAGTAGATCGACCAATTTTTAAAAAACCGGTGTCGATTCCATCGACATGAATCGATCGAAAAACAAGAAAGTGAATCGCCGTAAATCAATGTACATACCGATTTGATCAACAGTACTTTAAAAAAAACCCCGCTCGTTTGTCGAGGGAATGTACCTTATAAATATGAACTTAATCCTAATATAATCGATCAAAGATGTCAGAAGATGAAAATTTATCGCAAGGTGATTCGATGGACCCTATATTTTGTGTCAGAACGATATGCGATGTATCGCATCCATCGGCTCAATTTATTATGCTACTTGTCATTTTTCTCGAATTTTGAGATCGCAATTGGGGAAACCGCACAAAGAACAGCCTACAGGCGTATAGGTCGTTATTACGCCCATCTGCTTTTCCGATTCTACGTACCCTGGACTATGCTGTGGTAGCGATAGAATATAGATAGGTAACGGCTCGAGGTCGAAAAAACCTTTTTTTCCGAGTTAAGTCAGGCCTCTGGATCGATGGGTGCAAGAACGACCTATAAACGGGCTTAAAAGGTGCTAATTACCCCTTCCTTTACTCACTATCGATATTCTTTCATTTTGCGTTAATCATAAGTGATTAAAATGATTTATACTTCATAGTGCCACCAAAATGACTGTTGGGCGTAATAATGCCCTATAAACCGATTTTTTAAATTAAATGTATGAGAGTATAAACCCAAAATGTATCGCAAAATCTACCCGGCATCCTTCAATAGAAGGGTAAGGTCACCCAAAAACACCAAAACAGGGTACCTGCATAGAAAAGTCTGCGCAGTACATCAAAAACAAAACTGCGTTTTTCTCAAAATGCGGTTTCCAGTTGTAGGCTGTTCTTGGTGCGGTGTCTTCAATTCTGTTATCAGGAGACTAAATAATTCATACGTCAATTTTGACGAAAAAATTCAGCGTAATAAATGCGTGGTTTTTTTGGAGGAAAAATATCGCATTCGAGTGCAGTTTCGATATCAATATCGAATGCGATATTTCTTCTTTGAAAAAACCACGCGTTTATTACGTTGAATTTGTTTGTCAAAATTAGTGAGTGAATTCTTTAATCTCCTGACAACAGAAAAGCGATCTCAAAATTCGAGGAAAATGACGAGTTGCTGAAAAACTGAAAACAATCGATGCGATATATCGTATGTCGTTCTGACACAAAATATAGGGTCCATCGAATCAACTTAAGTTGCCGTTTATTTTGTTTCGTCATTCTTTTCGTTTCATTTTAGCTAAATACTTGTTTTCATAAGAGTTATGTTATATACGTATGTATTCAATTAAAACCCACAGTAGGATTTGATATTTTTTTAAAAAAAGTCCCCAAAATTTCTGTCATCTATAATATTTAATTCCATTTCGGTAATTTGTCATTGAGAATGGCTTCCTCTCGAGACATTCAAATTTTAAAACAACCGCCGACTAAAGAAAATTCGCCGCAAAGGGAGGACTGCACGTTATCATCCTTAACTTTCTGTCCCGTTTTTACCACAATTTGAGTGAAAGTGAATCCCTGCATTGTAACGACTCAGAATCTGGGATTTGGTTTATTAAATTCATTTTTTTTAAAATGAGGTATGAAACGAGCGAAAAGATTGCGTCAAAATTTCCGGCGACTGAAGAAAATCCGCGGAAATATTTTAGAAAAACTGTCTTTGCCTTTCGTAATAAGGATGATTAAAAATAAGACATTATTTGAGGTCTGCAACGTTGCTGTCGGAGCTAAATACACTTACTTACGCGTCTAGGAAAGGATATTTGAACTCATTCACGGCAGGCGAAGTGATACGACTATTCGACCACTGGTGTAAGCATGTTGCTGCCAGCCGGATTGAAGGCGCGCCACACTCCAGCAATTACTCGGGTCCCGTCCCGTGCGATCTCCCTGGCTGGCCCGCCGCTAAAATCGCCGCAAAGGGAGGACTGCACTTCATTATCCTTGACTTTCTGTCCCGTTTTTACCACAATTTGAGTGAAAGTGTATCCCCGCATTGTAACGACTCAGAATCTCGGATTGGGTTTATTAAATTCATTTTTTTAAAATGAGGTATGAAACGAGCGAAAATATTGCGTCAAAATTTCCGGCGACTGAAGAAAATCCGCGGAAATATTTTAGAAAAACTGTCTTTGCCTTTCGTAATAAGGATGATTAAAAATAAGACATTATTTGAGGTCTGCAACGTTGCTGTCGGAGCTAAATACGCTTACTTACGCGTCTAGGAAAGGATATTTGAACTCATTCCCGGCAGGCGCAGTGATACGACTATTCGACCACGGGTGTAAGCATGTTGCTGCCAGCCGGATTGAAGGCGCGCTACACTGCAGCAATTACTCGGGTCCCGTCCCGTGCGATCTCCCTGGCTGGCCCGCCGCTAAAATCGCCGCAAAGGGAGGGCTGCACGTCATCATCCTTGACTTTCTGTCCCGTTTTTAACTCAATTTGAGTGAAAGGGAATCCCTGCATTGTAACGACTCAGAATCTCGGATTGGGTTTATTAAATTCATGTTTTTAAAATGAGGTATGAAACGAGCGAAAATATTGCGTCAAAATTTCCGGCGACTGAAGAAAATCCACGGAAATATTTTAGAAAAACTGTATTTGCCTTTCGTAACAAGAATGATTAAAAATAAGACATTATTTGAGGTCTGCAACGTTGCTGTCGGAGCTAAATACGCTTACTTACGCGTCTAGGAAAGGATATTTGAACTCATTCACGGCAGGCGCAGTGATACGACTATTCGACCACGGGTGTAAGCATGTTGCTCCCAGCCGGATTGAAGGCGCGCCACACTGCAGCAATTACTCGGGTCCCGTCCCGTGCGATCTCCTTGGCTGGCGCGCCGCTAAAATCGCCGCAAAGGGAGGACTGCACGTCATTATCCTTGACTTTCTGTCCCGTTTTTACCACAATTTGAGTGAAAGTGTATCCCTGCATTGTAACGACTCAGAATCTCGGATTGGGTTTATTAAATTCGTTTTTTTTAAAATGAGGTATGAAACGAGCGAAAAGATTGCGTCAAAATTTCCGGCGACTGAAGAAAATCCGCGGAAATATTTTAGAAAAACTGTATTTGCCTTTCGTAACTCGGATGATTAAAAATAAGACATTAATAGAGGTCTGCAACGTTGCGTTCGGAGCTAAATACGCTTACTTACGCGTCTAGGAAAGGATATTTGAACTCATTCACGGCAGGCGCAGTGATACGACTATACGACCACGGGTGTAAGCATGTTGCTGCCAGCCGGATTGAAGGCGCACTACACTGCAGCAATTACTCGGGTCCCGTCCCGTGCGATCTCCTTGGCTGGCGCGCCACTAAAATCGCCGCAAAGGGAGGGCTGCACGTCATCATCCTTGACTTTCTGTCCCGTTTTTAACTCAATTTGAGTGAAAAGGAATCCCTGCATTGTAACGACTCAGAATCTCGGATTGGGTTTATTAAATTCATGTTTTTAAAATGAGGTATGAAACGAGCGAAAATATTGCGTCAAAATTTCCGGCGACTGAAGAAAATCC
>NW_017547320.1:1749329-1765613 GCF_001854935.1 Bemisia tabaci
TCATCATGGCCGACGCCAATCCGCCAAAACACGTTTGATGGGACGAGATAACACCTGAACTGGATGAGACCAGATAACAATCGGTGTGTTAACGTTCATATTTTCCACGCCCGAATGGAATCACCTTGAACTCTCCTCGAACTACGCGCGGAACTGCGCGCAAGCGTCGGCCATGATGAATATCGCCGACGATGGAGCGACTCCTCTAACAAAATGTTCACCTGTGCCGTAGTATCGTTTTTGAAGCGGGAAGCTTAAAAAAACGCAAATTTCTTGCGCAGATTGTGAAGTTATGAGTGCATTTCAGACTTTGCCGATGCGCTCATCGTGATTTTTGAGGCATTATCTACAAGAAACAACTCTTATTTTTGCTCTAGCAAAAGTTTGCAACAGGCCCATTGTAACGATTCAAAATCTCGGATTGGGTTTATTAAATTCATTTTTTTAAAATGAGGTATGAAATGAGCGAAAATATTGCGTCAAAAGTCCCTCGCCAAGTTTAGCCCCTTTTTTTGTATACCCGAGTTGGTCAACGGGACAAGGCTCCAATGAAAGCTTATGGTAAGGCAAACTTCCATGTGAAGTATCAACTTTAAGTGAAACTTTGTTTAGGCTGTACAGCGTTGCCAAGTTTCCATTTTTATGCGCTATACTCAAGGAATACTGAATCATCATGGTTCAACAGGCTAGTACACCCGAGTTGGTCAACAGGACAAGGCTTAAACGAAAGCTGATGGTAAGGCAAACTTCCATGCAAAGTTTCAACTTGAAGTTAAACCTCGTTTAGGCTGTACAGTGTTGCCAATTTTCCATTTTCAAGATGGTAATATCGAGGAATTCTGGATCATCATGGTTCAACAAACTAGTACACCCGAGTTGGTCAACGAGACAAGGCTCAAATGAAAGCTTATGATAAGGCAAACTTCCAGGTAAAGTTTCAACTTGAAGTGAAACCTCGTTTAGGCTATACAACGTTGCCAATTTTCCATGTTTATGTGCTAAAATCAAGGAATTCGGGACTAGAAGTCCAGTGCATCATAATTAAACAGACTAGAGTCGTAATGTTTACCCCATACTCATCAAAGTTATAGCCCGTGAAGGTACGTTTTCCGCCAAAAATCTCGAAAATACCCTAATTTTATGTTTAAAAAATTAATAATAAATTGGCAACACTGCTCCGAAACGTTCACGATGGCCTTTGGTTGCGCTTCTATTCGATCTCAGGGTAGTATTTAGCTCGTAGACCAATGCACTAGTCTGTTCATTTATGATGCTATGGACTATTAGTCCCGAATTCCTTGATTTTAGCACATAGAAATGGAAAATTGGCAACGTTGTACAGCCTAAACGAGGTTTCACTTCAAGTTGAAACTTTTCCCGGAAGTTTGCCTTATCATAAGCTTTCATTTGAGCCTTGTCCCGTTGACTAACTCGGGTGTACTAGTTTGTTGAACAATGATGATCCAGAATTCCTGGATATTACCATCTTGAAAATGGAATATTGGCAACGCTGTACAGCCTAAACGAGGTTTCACTTCAAGTTGATACTTTACATGGAAGTTTGCCTGACCATAAGCTTTCATTTGAGCCTTGTCCCGTTGACCCACTCGGGTATACAAAACGGGGCTAAAAAACACCACTTTTTGGCGAGGCTCTTTCCAGAAGACCCTCCGGACCTCTCTCTGCAGTTGGGAGAGTGCTTCCAGATCCTTCTTAGCCCAATTTCTACATTCTCCTGTGCCCCTCGACAGAAAATGTCTAGTTCCGTTCATGGTTCCTTTTGGAGTACCAGTGGCGTGGCGTGCTTTCCGATATATCGATTAATCTGCTATGGAAAAGGATCGATAGACAGGGTGTTTGCAGCGAACGCCTTAATGATCGATTCCTTAGCATAGCTTCAAATGGGAAAATATCGATAATCGATTGCTCACGCCTAGCCACTGTGGAGTACCTGTATACGGGAGAGCATTGCCATCTCAATCATTTTACTACAGAAAAAATATGCCGCTCTCTGATTGGTCGGCTATCATGGATTCATGGAGCCCCGAAATTGGCCCAATGTAAACAAACCCCAGCCCAGCCGGCCAGCCCCTCCACTCATAGTTTGCCCCAATGTAAACAAACAAGATGGCGACGAAGTTCTACAAAGTTCTGGGAGTGATTTTGGATGTGATAAAAATTTCTTTATGATCTGCTTCTGAATTAAGTTCTAAAAAGAAACAGAAATTATGCGACGATCACTTCAATATCGCGGGAAATGCGCGATTTTTCGGACGGTCTGTAAAATCTTTATATGTTAAGCTTATTCACTTCAATACCAAGCCACAACTCTGAATTTTCCAGCGGATACTTAGGATCACATACTTTAAGCCACACCATTATCACCTCATTATCGCGAAAAATGCGCGACTTCTATGTCGATGCGCGCAAGTTATTCATAAACGGCGATAAACTTCGGATCGGCGAAAACCTATGATTTTCCTTCAATTTCGCATGATACCACATACCTACTCCGGAGTTCGAATAGTTGCTTGTTTGATTTACGGCTGCGCAAAAGTGAGTACGAAATGACGCGAGTTTCATCGTCTGGAACTGCATCATTTTTTGCGAACATACGGCTTTGTCTCGTTTTCATAAAAATAAAATGACTTTGCCTGTTTTTCACTGATTTCATCTGAAAAAGATTAGACGAATTTTGAAGGAAGCTCGATTTCAATAATTTGACAGTTACGGCTTCCTTCACTAGCACGGCAAAATTACGCACCTCGTTTGCGGTGTTCGAAAATCCCCTCTCCTTTTTAAAGTCCTTTTTAAAGGAGAGCAAATCGACAGTATTCCCTGAAGTTTTCACAGAATTTTCTTCGCACAGGTAAGAAAAATCACAGCAGTTTTAAAGAATTGCCGATGAGTAGTTTTCCATTTAAAAAATCAAGTAATGAAGTAAAGTTTACAACGTTGCAAACCAAGGAACGTGGATGTAGACATTTGCACCGTCGATACCTCAAGATTTTGCATTATGAACCGTACAGGTTTTTTTTTTTTTTTTTTTTTTTTTTTTTTTAGTTAAAAAATTATAGAACTTTAATGGATTAATATATTACTTAATTTTATTATTTATGTTATCCAGCTCAAATTTTGCGTGAAATTTTCCGTAAAATTAACACCAAAAAAACATAATTTTTCCGAGAAATGCGTCACATTTGACTTGAATGTACAGGATGTATTAACCAACCAGCATAACTAACAGTGTTAAAGCAGAGCCTGCCCTCCATCTGACTTAATTGTCAATTTTTCTATCCCTCCCCCTCCCCTTTTTTTCTATTTATTCCTCATTTTAATTTCCATTTCTTTAATGATATTTATTTTTTGTGTAAAATTTTAATGACATTTAACTGTAAGACTCCATCTGTCACAAGGCTTCTTTGCCTTATTATTTAGGTGCCTTTTCTCTATTTCTTCTATTCTGTTACCACAAAAGAAATGGGGAAAAAAGGATGATAAATGATTTAAATATCAATATTATTACCTACAGCAAAGTCACTCAACTACAAAATGTATGCTAATAAATGTGGGAAAAAATTATGCAGAAGTTCAGGGTGTATAAAAATTAGCACGGCAGATTATGGTGGGGTAATATCACTGATATCGATGGCTAAAATGCATAATCACGTTTCACCATTGCAGTATTTAGAAATTTTCACACCAACTTTATATTTTCGAGGTAAAACAAGCCAACTTTAAGTATACGTAGCTTGAAAAAGTACATACAGTCTTGAGTCATCTTTTCAAGTATTTTCTCTAGCTTGAAATTTATACAGGATATCCTGCTTCCAGCGAAGAAAAATCAAGGAAATTTTTCAGAAGCTACATTATCTAGTTTTCCAAAGAAAAAATAAAATATGACAGAATGTCAGCAACATCGCAAACAGAGATAAGTGGTTTAGCACTTTGGCCATGTTTGCTTGGTTTATCGCTCAATCAGTAGGTTTGCCTTGCTTACTTACTTGCCTACCTACTCATCTGATAATAAAAAAATTTGACATGAAATAGTGAAGGACTAACTCTATATTCTCTATAGTAAACTATCCAATAAAATTAACAATTGAACTGTTGATTATCAGTTTCTTTTATTGTTATTTATTGCTGAAAAGAAAACAGAATTGGAGGGACCGACTTCCGCTTCTAAGAAATTTACTTAAGTAATTTGGCTGAATTTCCTTTGGAAGCTGATGCTCTGGTGGAAGCCTTTTTTCCCAACATGCAAGCTTGCACCAGAGTGGTCGTGAACAGTGGCTGTTAGCGAGGCCATACTGATATCACTAACTTGAGGCACAGACACCACTTATCGTATCGCTGGGCCCTCCTGTAAGATACCGGGTCTCTACCTGTGAGCCTCACTGAAACTGTTGCCACTGTGAGCATGGGTGTTTACTTTCATGAAAATACTAGAAGTGGAGTTTAAAACAGTTCAATATTCCCTATACTTTAAGTAAGTGATGAAATCACAAGCACTAAAAGAGAAAGTGATTCGGCGAGGCTGCCTGTCCCTGCTCTAAAAATAAGTTAAATCTGAGTTTCCACACGGAATGAACATGATTGACGTCAGTTTCCTGAGCTCCGCCATTAATTCATTAAAAGAGAACAGATTTTAGGCCACATGAGTCCTGAAATATATTCGAAAAGCACTTAAAGACTCGTCTGAAAATGTGCATGCACCTGTTCCTTTAAAACATGGGTTCAACAGTTGTTATCAAGTGGTGCAATACAAACTGTTGGGCGAGAGAAAGCGGTGAAAGAAAGGAAAGAAGAGGAAAGAGGGACAACTTACAATCAATTTAGAAGTCAAATAATCAACATACCTTTGAGAGAAGATCTGGAGGATGTGTCAGGAAACGTGTGGAAGTTCACACCATTATCAGTAGGTAACTAGGCACAGTCAGGGTACAATAACACTTGTCACTTGTGAATAAAGAACTCATTCAGTCATTCACTAAGAGAACAGTCACATGCATAATTCGATGGAATTATCAGATCAAGACGGATTACTCAGAAAATAAAACGACAAAATTAAAAGTGAGGATGGAACCATGGAACACAAAACCGCCAAGATTCCGCAGAAGATAAGAAGTAAACAAAGTTGCGAACTGGTGCAAACTGCAAACACGCGTGGGCTCGGTGTCGGTGTTGGTCGGCGGTGTCCGGTGCTCTGGCGGTGCGAACGGTGGCAGGGGAGGGGAAGTGCAACGCAGTGTTGTCAAACCGGAAAGATAATGTTGTTTTAATGTTGCCGCACCTCAACCACACTTCCAATCAATATAATAATACACAATTTGCTGATTTTTTTAGCACAATCAAACTGGAGGCGAAAATTAATTTAAAAGGGATCACAAAATTTCCACATTTTCCAATGTTCAGATTTTTAACAGAGCTTGACGGACGTTGGAGTGAGAGAACTTCAGAAGGAAATGAAAAACGGAAAAACAATTTCAAAATAAAAATCCTCGAAGCTCTGCAGTTTTTCTCCGTTTTTTCTTTTACTATTTTTACATTTTTCACTGTTTTTCCGGTTTTAACATTTCCTTTGGTTAGGAAAGGATTACAAGTGGGACTCTCTGAACTTTTCTTTTTGCCACTTTCTGAACGTCCGGAGTGTGCCAAAGCTACTGGGAATTTTTTCAGATTTTTTGATCAACCCCAAATGGCAAAGAAACCTCGTCTTGAAACTGCCAAAAACCGGATCCGTTTGAAGCGATATTTTTGGCGGGCTCTAAAGAAATGGCCAGGCGGCGGAAACGGCGTTCACTGATTGACTGAAGTCAGTTTCACGCAACGCCTTGCTACGTCGCAAAGAGAGCAGTGCTGCCATACTAAGGATAAACGCCGTATGAACCTTCAAGCGTTGCCAAATTTCCTTTGGTAAATCACGAATTTCCGGGAAATTTTTTGAATATTTGTCTATTAATTTCTCAGACAATTTGTTTTTTTTTGTAATTTGATTAAAAACTTCGGAAATTTCAAGGAAAAATATTCATGATTGTTCCAGAAAATAAACATTTTGTCGAAGGAAATTTGGCAACTCTCGAATGTTCATACGGCGTTATTCCTTAGCACGGTAGAGTAGGTAGGTGTCAAATTTTCGAATTATAAGTGTAAGCTCTTTTAGATGGAATCACTAAAATAGCTGAAACAGCAAAATTCATCTTCATTGTATCAAAACGAGACGTATGAGAAGTGCGCAAAAAATGACGCAGTTTTAGGCAAGACAGCAGTAAGTGGCAATATTCCTCCAGAGAGCTGATGTAAACTGTACTTTCAAGTAAAGTGCCGCCCTCTTCTGCGAATTTCTAACTTGAAAATGTGGTTTTTGTGTGTCCCAAACGCAACCACGAAAGCATGCAGAAGATGACACTTACGGCTGTCTTGCCTACGAATAGCGGCCCTAGCATAAAAATAAAAAATTCCCTTTTTATGTAATTGAAATAAAATCAGTCGATTATTAATCATCCAAACGATTTCTAGGAGTCTTTAGGACGATTAGTGGCAATTTGACAAAGAACAGAGGCTTCTTTCAATAAAATTTTCCGGTCAGAAGCTTCTGAGCCCGTTTTCTCAAAACTTCATTTTGGCACTTACTGCTCTCCTCGCTATCACGGCAGAGTTAGTGCCAATTCCGACGAACACTGTATGTATGCAGATTTCATTTCAACTCCTAAAGTCCTGAATGCAACTATTCGAACTCTATGGATGACCGTGTTGCATACGCTCGGAAGCGAAGGCGTTTTGACAGTCCGGGCACGCCACTTCACCTGCGCTGCGGCCCACGGCACGGCGTGGCGCCAATAACGATTGGCATTACTGCGGGAATCAAAAAAGGCAGAGCGCTTTAAAGTATTTGTTAAACTTGCTGAAATCGCCAGTGGATTCCACAAACTAGAGTGAAAATTCGTGGATCGAATGGATCGTATTCGATACATCAAAAACGTGTGATCGTATCGACATCGATGGGTTCAACATGTAGACATAGCCTCAAAAGTCGATTGAGTAATCTGAGGAAACGGGTCTCTTCGGATAGGTTTTTGATTCTTATGAGTAAAAAATGGCAGAGCAAAGTGGAATTGTCATGAGTTTTCTCATTTTCAGTTATTCAAACTAAAATCTTAACCAGTGGCGTGGCGTGCTTTGGGATACATCGATTGATATGTCATTTAAACCTATGGAAAAGGATCGATAAACAGGGTGTTCACAGCGAACACCTTAATGATCGATTCTTTACCACAGCTTCAAATGGGGAAATATCGATAATCGATCATTCACGCCTCACCACTGATCTTAACATTTTGTGTTTGAGGTTGCGTCCAATTGTTTTGGACCAAACGTTACACCGAACCTCTATCGAATACGATTCTAGACTGCCGTGCTAAAGAAGAACACCGTATAAACATTCGAGAGTTGCCAAAATTCCTTCGATTAAATGTTCGTTTTTGCGGAAAATTGTGCATATTTTACCTTGAAATTTTCAAATGTTCTAAAGGAGATTTTGAACCGGACTGTCCGAAAAATTAGATGAAAAATATTCAGAATTTTCCAAGTAAATTCGCGTTTTATCAAAGGAAATTCGGGAAGGCCTGAAGGTTCATACGGAGTTTTTCCCTAGCACGACAGTATGGCACGGTCTTTACTGCCATGCTAAGGAAAAACGCTGTATGAACATTCAAGAGTTGCCAAATTCCCCCGGAAAGAACATGTATTTTCGAGGAAAGTTATGCATATTTTTCTTTGAAATTTTCAGATATTTTCGATCAAATTCCGGACAAAATCGTCTGAAAATTTTGGAGAATAACATTCACAATTTTTATATCGAAGGAAGTATGACAACGCCTGAAGGTTCATACGGCGCTCTTCCTTAGCACGGCAGTATATGTATAAATCATCGTACTGAAAAAAATGTCGGTGTATTTACTAATGAAAGGCTATAATTACCAAGAATTCAGGGTTCTATTTGATCCCAGTTTCTTCTTGGTAAAATTACCATTTATGGAATTAGTAATTTTACCGAGAAATCTCGGTAAAATTATTGACTTTCTCGGTAATTTTACTGGACCCCGGTGAAAACGTCAATATTTTTTATCGACTGTGGTAGAATTACCGAGATAAAATGGCAAAGTTACCGGGAATTGATTACCAATAAAAGTGGTATTCTTACCTGAAAAAAAAACCAGTAAAAATACCGGTTTTTAGGTAAGCTTACCAGTCTGTCTTGGTAAAATTACCAATAATTGGTAAAAAAGTGAGATGGTAAAGGTACCAACGGACCTTGGTAAAAACGCCGGGAATTTTTTTTCAGTGCGTCCTCACAGTTCGCAGGACTTTTTACTTCAGCGTATTATATGTACAGTGTCTACGCGTCTTTCCTTTCAAGAGAGATGAGATACCCCGAAGTTTTGGCGTCTGAAAACTTGGAGGAGGAGAAGATGGGAAACAAATAATAATTCGAAAGTCTTATATATAAGTAGAGTTAATCTGATTACGGTGGCAATTCTTCGACCGGTCTTTAATTCCTCGCGTCCGCATCGTGGTTCTATTGTTGATCGTATTTCTCGTGTGCAAACAACTAGACTAGTTGGATCAACGCCCCGAGAACTGTTGCCATCGTTCCTGAAAAAGTGTTGCTCCTAGAGTCCCTTTATACTGAGAGTCAAGACAATGTGAATCAATTTCTGATTGGTTCCCGTATTTTAGGCCTCCACAGTGTCACAAACGGGAATAAAGATTACATTTTCACCGCGATTGCAAAGATTATAATCTAGAATGGACCGGGGAATTACGGGTTCGGCAAGGAACAAACGGAATGAGAGAAGGAACGGAGAAAGGAATTTGAGAATGGGCCGATCAAAGATTACAAAAAACGTTCAATTTCTGTGATCTTTATCCCCATTTGTCACTCCATGAGGGGGTGTTGTCTTGACTCTCAGTATAAAGGGACTCTAGTTGCTCCTACACTGCCATGCTAAGGCAAAACGCCGCATGAACCTTCAGGCGTTGCCAAATTTCCTCTCCTATAACGCGAATTTCCTGGTAAATTTATGAATATTTTCCTCCCAATTTTTCAGATAATTTAGTTCACAATTTTGCGCAAAGATTCTGAGAATTTTTTTAATTATTATTATTTTTTTTATTTTTCAGAATATGATACAACCACTTTTTACAAAGTGTTAATTATCTTCTTTTTACAAATATAATAACTTATAAATTGACTAACGTCTAATTTTAATTTTTAGCTCTAACTTATATAACCCATTCACGCACAACACCCAGACCCCAGATTACATGCAATAACGTCTTAAAAGAGAATTTATAGGACAAATATTCATAACTTTCCTCGAAAATAAACATTTTATCCGAGGAAATACGGCAAGTCTCCAATTTCCACACGGCGTTCTTCCTTAGCACGGCAGAGCTGCTTTGTTGCGTATTTGAGACCCCCATCTAAGGCATGGAGGCTGATTCGCCTTCATCTTGTCGAATAGGCAAAAATTGCTCCTGTGCGTTGAGATAATTGCTCACCTGCTCAAAATGAAGGCATACTGATTTTTCCGTTCTCGAGAACTCATATCATACCTACAACGTGATTCGCCTGCATTCTCCTGAGCAGGCAAAGTATGCACCTGCGCGTCGAAATAGTCTCATCCTCAGAGAATATTGCCACGGAGGCCGAAAATGCACTATAATGACCGGAACAGCGGTCTTTCAACGAAGATGACTCTCTGTATCTCGAAGAGCCTCTCCCAAGTAGCACAGATTGCAATATGGGGCAACTACATGGTAAAATTTTTGCAATTCCCCTGAGTGTTGTGTATTTTGCCTAGCTCCTATTTGAAGGGGCCTCATGTATTGAAACTTACTGCGATAAAATTGAAACAAGTTGGGATTTTTCATTGCATTGCATATTGCCTATCTTTCTGACACATGAGGCTTCTTTTTGGTTCTTTAAAATTGGCATAAATCGACTAATGGATGTAAAAATACAGCAATTTAACGGTAAAAAAATTGCAAATTTTCTTGAAATCATGATCGATTTAATTTCAATATTTTCGTTGCATTGTGCTACTTGAGCTGTGGGGAGGGGGGGGGGCGATTACTTCATCAGTGGTTCAATCGGTTGATTCAATTCTTCATTATGAATGTTGTTTCAGCGTATCATGCAATCCAGTCCCTCAATGTGAAATAAACATTAAGGTGATTCGATGGACGCCATATTTTGTGTTAGAACGGCATGCGATATATCGCATCAATTGGTTCCATTTTTTCAGCTACTCGTCGTTTTGCTCCAATTTTGAGATCGCAAATCTGTTGTCAGGAGACTAAAGCACTCACTTACCAATTTCAACAAAGAAATTCAACGTGATAAAGGCGTGGTTTTTTCAGAGAGAAAACATCGCATTCGATACTGACATCGAAACTGCACTCGAATGCGATATTTTCTCTCTGAAAAAACCATGCCTTTATTACGTTGAATTTCTTTGTTAAAATTTGTAAGTGAGTGCTTTAGTCTCCTGACAACAGAATTGCGATCTCAAAATTGGAGAAAAATGACGAGTAGTTGAAAAATGGAACCAATTGATGCGATATATCGCATACCGTTCTGACACAAAATATGGCGTTCATCAAATCACCTTAAGATCAAAATACTTTCGTTCATGTTACGTTTTAAATTTAGTTTACATTTTTTTTTTTTCGGTTCTCTGAAATTTTCAACGAGAGTTGTCGGTACTTTCAATAAATCCTATAATTAATCCAGGTATTTCTTCTAAAAATTTGGCAACGGAGATTTCGAGGCAGGTAAACAACTGGGCGTGAGACTAATCGAATTATTACTGTTCAATTACTTCGCTTTTGTTTGCAGTTTTCAGTCGAGGTTTCCATCTAAGAGAAAGATGATGGGGAAAAACTGTTCGATCGAATCCGCCCCAGGTGTGAGACGGGTGCATGGCTCGTTGTCGGAGAGAAATACTTTTGAGGTCCGCAGGGTGACTCGCTCTGACCCTTTCACAAGTGAACTTTTGACCGACCTTTTTGTCGTCTTTATTTTTTTCAAGACGCCGCGATCCGGACGCACCTTGTCAATTCATGACTTACAACACTAACGCAAAGATACTTTTTTGCCAAAATTGACTGGTTAAGCTATAAAGATATAATTATTGATTAAAAGCAACGAGCTGTAAGCCAAAATAAATAATATAATATAGCATTTCAACCTATACTGCCGTGCTAAGGAAGAACGTCGTATGAACATTCGAGAGTTGCCAAATTTCCTTCGATAAAATGTTAATTTTTGATTACATGTTATCAATGTAACATGTAACAATGTAACATCAGATAACATGTTTATTTTTGAGGAGAGTTATGAATATTTTTCGTTTACATTTTCAGAAAATTTAGATCAAATTACAAACAAAATTATCTGAGAAATTGACCGAAAAATATACAGAAGTTTTTCTATAAATTAGGAATTTGCTAAAGGAAATTTGGCAAGGCTTGAAGGTTCATACGGCGTTTTTTCTCAAGATGCAAATGAATTTACTATCACACTATGAATTGGACGTATTTATGCTAAAAGGAAACATGCGCATAGGGTTTGCCTAGTTCCTTTCAGCATAAATGCGTCCAATTGGTGAAAATTTCTTGAAAAATAAATTAATGACTGTTTGTTGACATACAGGCGCTTTATCATCCCCCTCCTTCATCCACCATGTGTAATCCCTCAGAAGCGATGGTCGGTTTGATTTTTACACGTGCGCCTTTTATAAAGAGCTTGAGAAACCTTTGAACATATTTCTTCATTTTCAAAATGACTCTTGATTCGGACAAACCATAGCATGTCTTAGGCAAACTTAACCTTAATTTATCTCGAAATTCAAAAATAAGAGAAACCTAAAATGTAAACGCGATACAACTATTCGCGCAAGATAGGAGGTGCACAATGTGCACATTGCATATGAAAAATGTAAGACGCGATGGCGTGAGTCGCGAACTCGCAGTGCTCTGCTCTATGCTACCAGTCTGAAGAACCATTATATGAA
Organism: Bemisia tabaci; assembly: GCF_001854935.1. Taxonomy (NCBI): domain Eukaryota; kingdom Metazoa; phylum Arthropoda; class Insecta; order Hemiptera; family Aleyrodidae; genus Bemisia; species Bemisia tabaci. The sequence goes on from NW_017547320.1 coordinate 1,761,410, forward strand.
AAGGACAAATGAAAAGAAACACAATATGAAAATAAAGCTAGGGAAAGGATGTGCGTTTATGACGGCGCAGAGGTACAACTATTCGTACTTGATGGACGTCCTTGCTGCATCTGAAAAATTGAAGACGCGATAACGCGAAGCGTGAGCTCTCAATGCTCTGCTATATGCTGTCAATGAGGTGTCGCTCAGATTCGGGAAAAAAGTTAAAAAAGAGGTCCGAACACATCTCTCCTACCTTTGGCTGTGTTACTGACGTAGTGCTTGAAGCACCATTACGAATGAGACAAATACCAGAATCACACGCTGAATTTGGCAGCTGAATATGGAAGTCAATAGGCATCGCTCAACGGCTGAAATTTCTCAAATTCGAGTTATTTTCATCCAGACGTGTATCAAATCTATTCGAATAGTTCAAACAAATCCGACATCATCCGATGGTCGCTGAGAATCGTTGCTGAATTTCACGCGACACGCGCAAAATTCAGGCATCGGGCCGACGACCTCCACATTCAAGCCACACTCAGCTCCCACATTCAGCGTATGTGATTGCGGCATTACGAAAACAAACACAATATGGAAATCGAGGGAGGGAAAGGATGCGCGTTTACGATGGCACGGCGCAGAGATACAACTATTCGTACTTAATGGACGTCCGTGCTGCATCTGAAAAATTGAAGGCGCGAACGCGATGACGCGAAGCGTGAGCTCTCAATGCTCTGCTATATGCTGTCAATGAGGTGTCGCTACGATTCGGGAGAAAAGTTAAAACAAGCAGTTCCAACGCCCAAGCGTTGGAGGGCGCTTCTTTGACAAAGCATATTACTACCAATTTATGTACCCGAAGACTGACGAAGATGGGATTTAAAGTGAGATTCTTTAACCGCATGACCATTCGAAACTTCAAATCGACCGCGAAGATCTGAAACTTTCTACAAACATTTTGTGATGAATGTAAGTTGGTGGTGAATAGAAACATAAAGGATGCACTGTAAATCAGACGACGGGAAAGAGCGGCGGAACCTCTAAAGCTGGTGCGTCAACGCGATCTAGCGGACAGCGGCGTCGCGACGCCGCGAGGTAGGGCGCGCAGGTCGCGGGGGAGCGGGGCCGCGTGAAGAGGAGTTCAGCAGTGGTGAGGGGAAGCGCGGGTCGCGGGGAAGAGAGGGACCGGCCGGCCGGCGGTGACATCGGCGCTGGCTGGACCCATATTCACGGCGTGAACACTCTGCCAGGCAGCGCTAATGTCTCCGCTAACTGGAGTTGGGGGTCCTTATTCATTCTCTTGGTCCATGACATAACCTTAAACCTTCCGCTCAATGCCGCAAACAGCTGACGTGTCGATGCTGCGCCAAGAAAATGAACCAATCACAAAGTAGCACAGTAATACTTCACTAAAATGAAGAGTTCACGTGACTGTTCGTAATATTTTCAAATCGATCTGAAAGTACTGCCTCGGATATAAGTATTTAAAGCATAAGGAGGCCCTAAAATACTTTAACCAGGTAATACGTCCGTGCGAGATTGTTATGCTTAAAAGCAAAACATTTCACGAAAACTTTTACGAATACCAGATGCAGAAAAAAATCCAATTTTCCCGGGTGTACCAGAATGGCGTCATTACCCATAAGGCATAAGGGCATGTAGTATAGTACATGTTACATCGGGGGAGTCGAACGGTTGGAAAGGGCGCATCTGGTACCCAGAAGCGCCCAAAAGAGGTCCGAATACGGCTTTCCTGTATTTGGCTGTGTTGATATTCGTTCTTCCTTCTTTTTTCAGGTTCTTGTCTGATGCTTTTTTAGGATGTATTTGCAGACCCGCTCGTCTTAAGCTCGTGTAAACCACAGCACTGGCTCGGTTCTTTTGGAAATAAAGAACCGAGTCTAGTGGCTTTAATGTTTTATGTTTTTTTTAATTCCAGAAGTCTGTCGGTTACTTCAACACGTTCAATTTTGCAATTCTTACTCTGTACGTTTAATAAAATTTGAACCTGAAAATAGCGTAAACTTGTGCTGATTTGCCAAAATTTTCTGGAATCCCTCCGCACGTAGGGGATGCCCCACCAGGAAATATCACATTACGCTCCCTTAACCAGCCCAGGGCCAGCCCAGGGCCAGCCTACGCCCTCAGATGCGATAGCCAGTCCGACCCTGAGTGGTTCAACAGGGGGCAGTGGTGGTTAAGTGTCGTAAAGCGTCAGGGAGAGCGATAAAACGACTTATGTGTGTATGTAAATGTAACAAATAGATTTTCCCCTACTTTAAAGTCAATCAAAAATAAAGACGTATTCTTCCGTATATTTTGAACTCTCTGCAGTAACAAATTACTGTCATCCCGCATAAGGGCCCATTTCACACTGCAGAATTTTACTCGCGGTTTGTAAAAAAATGTCCTTTTCTGATGCTATTCAAGGGCTTCTTTAAACCTTCTTCAAGCACATAATGTTAAGTAAGATTGAGCCTCCTGAGGAAAGAAATTGTTTTAGGAAATACTACAGTGGAAACAAGTATGGTAAAAGCTACTATAAGTCTGCTTGCTTTTTTACGCAATGATACTATTTAGTGAAAATAATCAGAATTATAAAAGTATTCACCAGAGCTCTGGTGGCACTTACCATAATATGATAAATGCAACCATAGAGTCTCCTGTGCACTCTGATACAATGATTCGAGTATGGTGACATCTACCATTTTTTTCGGCGTATGAATACAACCGTATAAGTGCGAAAACTCAGGGTTGGATTTACCACGAAAGTTTACCAGACTCTAGGCGCTCAGGGACCAACACCACAAATCTTCTCCGACATTTCTCTATCCCGGTATATATTTCTCGGTATAAAGTAATTTTTAAATTTTCCCCAGGCCATTTAATTTGCTCTTTTTCCTTGTGGACTAAAAGTTGTGGCTGTAAAGGATCTCTGCTCTTCTTCTTCCTCATAGTGTCGGTGGCGTGGCGTGAATGATCGATTATCGATATTTCCTCATTTGTAGCTATGGTAAAGAATCGATTATTAGGGTGTTCGCTGCGAACACCCTGTTTATCGATCCTTTTCCACAGGGTTAAATGGCAGATCAATCGATATATCGCAAAGCACGCCACGCCACTGCATAGTGTGTCCCAAAAACGCCTCAAGTTTAAAAGTGTTATATTTTCAANTTTTCCTTGTGGACTAAAAGTTGAGGCTGTAAAGGATCTCTGCTCTTCTTCTTCCTCATAGTGTCGGTGGCGAGGCGTGAATGATCGATTATCGATAAATCCTCATTTGTAGCTATGGTAAAGAATCGATTATTAGGGTGTTCGCTGCGAACACCCTGTTTATCGATCCTTTTCCACAGGGTTAAATGGCAGATCAATCGATATATCGCAAAGCACGCCACGCCACTACATAGTGTGTCCCAAAAACACCTCAAGTTTAAAAGTGTCATATTTTCAAATTTCTCCGAAATAGACTACCCGGTCCCCCCTTCCTGCCTCTGCAGGTACAGTTGGACTGCATTTTGAAATTTGGAACTATATATTCTAGCCCAGTTTAAAAACGACGTATGTGTCATTTGCTTTCCTATGCACATAAGTGTTTTTCCAGAGGAGCCAGAATTTATAGTTCCAAATTGCAAATTGCAGTCCAGTTGATCACCAAATTCCTCTCCAAAAGGGGGGGAGGGGTGCACGTTTTGAGAAGGCTACACCACAGACACTACGCCCAGGAGTCCCTAAAATTCTAAATCCGGCTCTAAGTAAACTTATTTGGACGTATTTATGCTGAAAGGAACTGTGTCTCGCGCAAACCCTATGCACATAGTTCCTTTTGGCATAAATACGTCCATTTGGCGTGGTTTCTATCAACTTGTTAAATATTAATTTGCCCTTGGATCGAAGTTTTCGAAGTCCAAGACTACCGATGAGTTGAAAACTGGAGCCGGCAACACGTCGAGGTGCGCCGCAAGGTTGCCAGCTCATGAGATAGAATATGGATATTCTATAAGGGTTTAAATGGGGATAAAATCTGACTTTTAGGCACAATCTGGCCACAATGGTGCGCCGCTACCAGCAACTGCAGTGGGTCTCCCGATGCCAATTTGCCGGTGTTGTTTGAAATATGCAAATTGGACCCCGGACAAATAAAACAGTAATCAAATTATGAGCTTAGCCACGTTTCTCTTATGCCTAAGTTCAAAATACCCGTTGCCACGTTTGATCGAAAATA